>JABUQX010019159.1:52500-60603 GCA_015478945.1 Trachelipus rathkii
GATGAGAAATGATGGAGAAGAAGAATAAATTGTATAGGTTTTATGGATTTTTGCAACAGGCGCTATCTGATAGAGTTAATAGGCGAAGCGTATATGGCAGGTTTTAGTGATATATGGTGTGGTGGTAGGCTTCTGAATGCGGATCAAAAGTATGTATGACGATAGTGAAGCGTGTGTAAGAATAAATGGGGTTAATGGTGATTGGTTTAGGATTTGTCCCCTTGTGTGACAGGGTTGTTTATGCTCTCTCCGTGGCTTATTCAATTTGTATATGGATGGGGTTAATGAAAGAATTCTTGAGGTGGGGGAACGGATGGCAGGAAATGCTGTTAGAATGGTGGAGAATGGAGTTGAGTGAGAGGGTGCCCTACCTATTATATGCCGAGATGATTTGGTTCTCTGTGGCGAATCTGAAGGAGTTTGGAGGATGGTTAGATGGATTAAGCAGATTTGCGCAGGTGCTGTAAAGCGAGGGGCTTGAAAGTAAACGTGCATAAGAGTAAGGTTATGGTTGTGAGTGAGGACAGTCCTCAGTGTGAAGTTATGTTAGATGGTGAGCAGCTGGAACAAGTGTCTGAGTTTAAATATTTAGCGTATATGTTGGATGAGAAGGGAACGACGATGCAGAGTGTAGTAGGAAGTTGTGAATGGCAAGGAAGGTGGCTGGGCCAATTAAATCGTTGGTGAATGCAAAAGGGACTAAGTCTTGTGAGTGTGCTAGGGGTCTTACATGAGGGATGTTGTTACCTGTGTTATTACCTGTCTTATTGTATGGTAGTGAGACAATGGTCTGAATATATATATATATTGGTTTTTTTTTTTTTTTTTTTTTTTTTTTTTTTTTTTTTTTTTTTTTTTTGATCTAAATTACAATGTGTTCAGAATGGACAATCTTAGAGGGTGTGCTAGGAGATGGAAGAATTGAATTAAAGAGAGAAACAGACGGTAAAAGGAGTGGTGTGGTGTGAAGAAAGGGGTAAATGAGATTAAATAAATGAAAGTTATGATTGAGATGCGGTTTGCGTCATGTGGAAAGGAAGATGAATGATAGTTAGGTTGGTTAAGCGGACGTATAGTGGTGATGTGTTGGGAAAAGACCGGCTGGGAGACCGAAGAGAAAGTGGATTGAGCGGTGAACGAATGTCTTCAAGGAGAGAAATGTGAGTTTGGCAGAGGCGCAAAGAAAGGTGCATGATAGGAAGAATGGCGGCGGGGTTGTATGGGGGCATGTTGTGGCCCACCTGGGCCAGGGGATGAACCTTACATTGACGATTTACCATAGTGAGGGTCCGTTCGCTGTCCCATGATGCCTACTAGCGTGGATTTTGTCTGTGCACGCAGCCTTCACTATTAATGGTTACAGAGGGGCGGTAAGGCTGGCTTTCTTTTCGACGTTTTCATGTTCTCCTACTGCTTTCTTTCTGATGCTTGTACAGCACACTTACCCCCAATCTTGGGGCAAAAGAGGAAGCGGTGAGAAAGAAGAAAGAAAGATACTATATATAGTCCTATATATAAAATGATATATTATAGTATATAATATATATACTATATATATAATATATATCCCATTATATATATATAACTATTATATATTTATATATAATATATATATATATTATTATAATATATAATTAATTATTATCTAACTCACTATCCCCAGATTAGGGGTAGGTGCCGTAACATTACACACGAAACAATATGTTGAAGAACATGATTGCCAAGCTCGAAAAGAAAGCCCGCCTCGCCCCCTTTACACCCACAGCTGCAGAAAATATCAATCACAAAAATCCATCCACCCCAAGGCTTCACGACAGCGATGACCCTCACTCTGTATCTCGTCAAACGTAGGGTTCATTCCCAGGCAAAGACCACGAACCGTACGCTCTCACAAAACCCGATCATTACTCCTGTTATGCACCTTCTTCTCGCCTTTGGCCCAAACTTAACATTCCTCTCTTTCAGTCAATTCCTTAACTACTATCATATACAACTGTTCTTCTTTCTGATCTGCCCAGCCATCAATACCCAGCCATACTCATCCAACTAACAATCGCATTAACCAACCGACTACATCCATCCTTTCCATATTACCAAACCATCTCAATGTACTCTTCGTTTATTCCTCTCATCTTCACAGCACACAAGTCCCTAATGCGTTTATTCCTCATTTTATCAATTTTTCTCACATGTACCACGCCCCAAAGATTGTCCATCTAGACACTTTGTACCTCAGATCAATACTTCTTATTCCAGACCATAATTTCACTAATATACATTAACTTAGGTAACAATATATGTTCATGCAAAACCATAGCGCATTTATGACTTGGTCCCATCACATCCACCAAGGATTTAATCGCCACCAGCCACCTGTCCTATCATTTACAACTTTCCTACAAACCTACAAAAAAAAAAAAACAAAAATTCTGATCATCCCTTCCTTTTCATCCAACTTCCTAAATACTTAAACTCAGATACTCGTTTTAGTTGCTCAACATTTAACATGATTTTTACACCGCGGACTCTCCTCACTTACTACCATAACCTTACTCTTATCTACATTTACTTTAAAACCCATCCTTTGACAAACCATGCCAAAACCCTTTACCAATCTTCTTAAATTTTCTTTAACAACTCAAACAAATATATATTAATATATATATGAAAATATGTTTAAATATAAATAAAATTTATATATATATACAATATATATTATATATATAATATATATATAATATATTTATAGATATATATATCTATATATATATTATATATATAATACTAATATATATATTATATTATTTATATACACCCTCTGCCATAGGGATAAAGCCACGCTTAAAAGGTGGCTTTCTGATATATATATATATATATATATAAGAATATATAAATATATATAATAGTAATATAATATAATAACAAAATATATATATATATTATATATATATATATATATATATTATATATATATTATATATATTATATGTATATTTTCCATTAAAAAATATAAAAAATTAAGGATTAAAGATAGAATAGCATTACTTATTCTATTTATAAATTTACAAATATTACCCCAAAATAATTACAAGGGTAGCAAAAGCAATAAAGTTGCAATTTGATAAAAAACTTGTACAAACTGAGAATTACAAGTGTGGGAGCCATAAAGAAATGCATCACAAATTCACTTCTTTGTAATAATTAAGTAAAAAAATAGAAATTAGCGAGATAACTGCAAGCACAAATATTAAGCTATGCCAGAAACTCAAACAAGGCTACTGAAGCAACAAACAATGCCAACTTTGCCCACTAATTGGGGAAAATAAAAGGCAAAGGAACAGAATTGCAACTTAAATCAACATTAGCGAAGATATTTTGAAGACTACTTAGTACCATCTATTAAATCAAGCTTTTTAATTTCACAAAGAAGAAACTATTGAGGTGGAATTACTAGCCAAATTGATCTAATATTCTTTAATCATTAGCTATTAATAAGGAAAGCTATAGAAGAAAACCTAAGAGAACAACAAAAGAAACTCTAACAAAAGCTAAAAATTCATCCAGAAGAGATTAAAAAGGAATTTTCAGGCTATATAGATATAGAGCCCACCTATCTTCAAGCAACTTTATTAATAAAACAGCAGCCCTAACAAATTAGCAATCTAAGCCACCACCCTAAGCTCAGCCATTTCTGAAATCCAAAACAATCGTAATTTTAGAAGGCTCTATTAGCTTATTTTTATAGGTATCTAATTTATAGTTGTGTGAATGTCGGTATGAATTTAAAAGTAACATCAATGAGTTTTTCAAAACAAAACCTAATAAGGACAAAAATAAATAAAAAAGTCCAAAAAATACATTAATTATTGCTTATTAAATATTTTTTAACAATGAGAAAACTTAATTTTTTTAAGGAATATGAATTTATGGATACTATTATGTATAATTATTAATGTTTATTTTTAAGCAATTAGTATTCGTACTTTATAATTATTCATATTTTGCCTTATATTTTTAATTTAGACCTGTTTCGTATATTTCTAATATGTGCAAATAAAACGAAAATTCGAATGGAGATATATCAAACCACTGATAAGGATTTTCAACAATATTAATATAGATATACTTATATATATAGTATATATATACCTATATAATATAATATATATAATATATATATATATGATATATATATTATAATATAAATATAGAATATATAATATATATGATATATAATATATATAATAATATAATATATATATATATATAAATGAAAGTTGATGTTGGAGTCTGAGTTGTGTCATGTGGAAAGGATGGAATGATAGTCGGTTGGTTAAGCGGATGTATAGTGGCGAGTATGTTGGGAAGCCGACCGGCTGGGAGACCGACGAGTAAAAAGTGGATTGAGTCAGTAAAACGAAGCTGAAGGAGGAAAGAAATGCGAGTTTGGTAGAGGCCGAGATAAAAGGTGCAAACATAATTAGGAGAGAATGATCGCGAGTTGGTTGAGGGGTAGGTTGTGGAAATATAAAATCACCACACCCACCTTTGACGGCCAAGGAATGAAATGAACCCTTAAACACTGACGATTTAACCAAGTGAAGCGGTCCGTCGCCAGGCGGTCCTTGAGGATGCTGAGCTCTAGGGTGGAGAATTATTTTGATGCCGAGATCCGGATAAAGGTTTTTACCAGTATAATTAGTGGCTTCATTATGGACTCGATACCTGTCCCAAAGGAGCCGGGTGGAAAAATCCAGGAGAGGCGCCCCGCCCCAGTATATGAGAACAGTAACTCCCGATTTTACACGGCGGATCAGAACCTTGTATGGCTGGAGCAACTGAAGAAGAGGAAAAAAAAGTCTCACAAGTCTAAACCTAAAGAAACTTCCAATTTCTTTGTAGGGGACCGCCCTTAGCAACCGTTGTTGATGTGAGGTTCCAAGACATTTTTTTGTTTAGTGTAGGTCCAAGAATGCTGATTATATTGTTCCACAGGAGAGACTTAGAGAAACCATTTGAAAGAGATTTATACGAAAGTTAGGTAAAGGTGTTTTTGCAGTATAGAAGCATATGCAGAAGTGGGCCGGTTTTAATAAAGAATGGAATTTCAAAGGGTTTAGAAAACAACCCCTCAAATCGTATAAAAAATTCTAATCCAGATCAGGAGTATAGAAATCTCAGAGAAAAGGGTTAAGACGAGAGGCAATTCTAGAGTAAAAGAAGGAGAGATGAATTTGAAAATGAGTTGAAGGGTGGAAGGGTCGAGTCATCGGCATATGAGTGGATGGAGTTAGAGGTGCAGTAATAGAGAAGAATCATTAATGAAAAGTAAGAATAAAAGTAGGAGATAAGACCGTAACCCTGAGGAACACCACTAGTTGACAGAAAAAAAGAAGAAGCTCTCCATTCAAACCACAAGCCAAATAGTTGTAAAATTAGGAATGTTAATCGAACCCGTGTCCGACGCCTCAAATGTTCTAAAAAGAGAGGAAGGAAAATCCAATAGGAAGGGGGTTTGGAGAGCAGTGCACGAGTTGCAAAATACGTCGGTTTAAATGCTTGTATTATTGGTCCAAAGCGCTCACCACCAAGTCACCATAGGTAAAGTTCCTAAGAAGACGAAAAACCATAATCGGTTAGGTAGCGGAAGTATCATTCGCCAGTTAGGACTCCTCGAGCGCCTGAATATCTGTTACTGAACGATCGGATGAGCTTTCCAGGATGATCTAGAAGTGAAGAGTTGAGAAAGGATTTAATAAAATATACTATAAGAGATAATACAAGTGAGAGTTATAGGAGAATAGTTGGAATTATTGAGTGCGCTTCCTTTTTTCCGGAATAGGTTGTACATGTGCGTTGCTAATCCAACTACTGAGTGCCTCAGTATGTGAGACATAGGAGAGTTATAGATTGAAACAAGGGGCGGGGATAGCACGGACAAGCAACACATCCTCAAAACTTATTGGGGAGAATGCATCCGAGCCACCCGCTTACCCTTAACGTTCATAGATTTCAGGGGCCATGCACCCGAATTGAAAGTAATCACAGGCAAAGGACATAGGACACCTGAGAGAGAGAATGAAGTTAAGGAAAGAGGAGTGCCAGGAACCTACCAGGGTTGAGTTAGAAGGAAATAGGACGGCGAAAAGAGATTGGCCTTTTCAGTTGGAGAATTAGCATACAGAATCATCAGATCGAAGTAAGAAGAGGAACAGGCAGCGTTTACAGAAGTTGCTAGAAATTGTTTTTGGCAAGAGGGCCTGAAAATTTATCAGCAGGAAGGAAAACAAGAGAGGTTTAGACCCACTTTCGTTTGATAAAGGCACCGCTTATTAGCTCGTTTAACGATAGTAAGTATAATCCCTGCAACGATTTGTAGACTTGAAAAGAAAAATTTAGCTAGAGAACTGAGATAATTTTTCCCTAAACCCCTATACGCACTGTCTCTATGCCTAGAATGGCCATAATAGAGAACTCAAGCACGATCGTACCATGAGATTATGAGGAGAGGAAAGTTAGTTGAAGGAAGGAATGAACTCCAATGCACTCCTCAAATCCTACGATTACAGGGCTCCTCTTATCTGTTTAAAATTTTTATTAAATATACGAGTCAATTGGGAGAAATTGCATGTCATTCCTTATCAACATCTGCAACGTTGCGATAAACCTTCCACAAGGTCCCTGCGTCTAAATATGTTTATACATATATGAGGAACAGCCACTTTGACCTAGTAAATCGGTTGCGCGACCACAAACATGTCTCTCTGAGATCCAGGTTTCGACGCAACTTTTCACGTTTTCATTTGATTGACTGCAAATTGTCTATATGTTAAATATAATTATTATTATTAATTATGATTATTTATTTAATTATGATTATTATTATTATTATGATTATTATTATTATTAATTATATATTATTATATATTATGTATTATTATTATGTATTATATTAATATTATGTATAAAAACTTCCTTTTAACTTGCTTTATCCCCTTTTCAGGTCTGGTAACATTGGCGGGAACTACAGCGAAATCGACTTTTAAGCTGGCTAATACCAAACAGCTCCACCAACGTGTTCGCAGGTCGAGTTAGTATTTAATTCTTGCCTCACAGGAAAAGATAAACTCCAACTGCTAGCGCGGAGGATTGAAATCCAGCGTTACCGTCTCGCTATGAGCAGTCGGCGAAGTCAACCTCCTAGGAAGCAGACCTAGGCCATCTTGAGGCAATCTTTATATTATATAATTATTTTATAATTAAATTAGTTTAATTTATTTATTATTCTCCACCTTATTATTTATTATTAGTTATTTATTATTATTTTATTATTATTATTATTATTAGTTATTTTATTATTATATAAATTTAAGGGGAGACTTTATCCGTTCACAAATCTCCTATTTCTATTCTGAGATCACGATGATAATTAATGAGAACTATGAGGTGTTTTTTTGAATTCAATTAATCCTTTGGCATGAACACCACTTCAAAAATAAGTTTATACTTTTAATTTATAATTGGGAAAATATATATTATAATAAAAAAAACATGTGTTCGTTTTTTTTTTTGTGAATTATTAATTCTTTTCAGGAGAGGGAATGTTTTTTTTTTTTTCGGGGCTTTCACAAAAATGACAATAAAATCTTTAATATCAAGATATTTCAATGTTTTTTTCACTAAAATACTCGCTATTTTGTTATATGTAGCTAATAAATTTCAAATTAGACCAATTTATTTCAAATTTTAGTTTCTCTAAAAGTTTTTTTACAATCTTCTGAAAAGCTACTTTGTCAAAATTTGTTGAAAGCTAAAATTCTCAGAGGATCAATTCACGGAGTGGACACCACCTATACATCATGACAAAAGACATTTGAAAATAAACGTCAGTCTGTAAGGATTTATATATAGCAGAGTAATGTTACCAAATTTTAAGAAAAAAGAATAAAGCCCAAATCTCCGCGGTTATATTTTTTAATGAATTTTTAAGACTCTCAGGATGGATAGAGATTTAATGTAAGAAAAAAATGAAGTGCTTGAAAAACGCAAATAAACATTTGGAAAATGTTTCCTTGAGACTAAATGAGTTTTACTTAACCTGTT
>JABUQX010019160.1:0-11128 GCA_015478945.1 Trachelipus rathkii
AATAATATAATAATAATAATAATAATAATAAAATAATAATAATAATAATAATAATAATAAAATCAATACAATACAATAAAAACAATAACAATAATAATAAAATAATAATAATAATTATAATAATATATAATATATAAAAATAATAATAATAGCATAATAAATAATAATATATATATATTAAATTAAAAAATAATAAAAAAAAATAAAAATAAAAATAAAAATAATAATAATAATAATAATAATAATAATAATAATAATAATAATAATAATAATAATAATAATAATAATAATAATAATAATAATAATAATAATAATAATAAAATAATAATAATAATAATAATAAAAAATTGAATTATTTAGAGAAATGCCTGTCAAGTACAAAGACATTAGCTACTTATTAAAAATATATTTTCTTTTCTGCTCCGAGTCTTGTTCCTGTTCTCGAACTTGTTCTTATTTATATTCTCCATCCTGTTTTTGGTCTTATTCTCCATCTCGATCTTGGCCTTGTTTTTGTTTTTGTTCTCATTTTTATTCTTATTTTTGTACTTATTCTTTGTTCTTATCTCATTCTTTTTTTATCTATTCTATATTAATTATTATCTTATCTTATCTTATTCTTATTCTTATTCTATATCTATCTTATTCTCTATCTTATCTATCTTATTCTATAAATCCAAAGTAACAAAAATCTCCTGTTAAAAAAAACATAAATGTGAACTATAGTCTTTCTGTAAGTCAGTCTGTCCAAAGTTCGTTTTAAAAGAGAATATATTTAACATGTAGCAAGTTAATAAGCAAAGTCTCTACCTATACGCCTAAAGACTTAACCTTTATACCTAATACTTTAACCTTTATACCCTAAATACCTTAACCTTATACCCTAGATGACTTTACAACAAAACGAAAAGTCTTCAAGTAAAACGAGCTGCTTATTTAATTATTGTGTAGCATACTAGTAGGTGCATTTCCCCATCCTTCTTATAAAATATATGCTATAGTATATTTAACACATCTCTCCCCAAGCATGCTATTTATTGTGTATCAATATGTATACTACATCCCTACCCAACATGCATATTATGTGTGAATGTATGAAGGCTACGTCATCTCCAAGCCTCTTTTAAAATTACGTAGCATTAAGTTTACTACAATTTCTCAAGCCCTGCTATTAAAATTGTGCCAGATTATATGTAAGCCTACATCTCCAACAAGGCTGTTTTTTCAAATTGTGTAGCATACTGTAAGCCAACATACTCCCCCAAAAAAGATCTATATATTAAAATTGTTACATAATATCAAGTTCTCGGTTTAAAACCTTGGTTAAACCAGCATTGTTTTTTTGGTTTAAAACAACTAAAAAAAACTTTTTTTTTGTTTTATCTCTTTGTTTTACTTTTTTTTCTTTGTCATATAAAAATAGTATTTTAAAGTGCTAAATGAAACATTAGCATTAAAAAGCGAGTGAAAATTTAGATAGCAAATAAATGGGAGGAAAACATTTTCAAACTTACCATAAAGTCATGTAAGATAAGCATAGCATTTAACTCTGGTTATAGAGTTGACGGAAAGATGAGACCGTCAAATAGATCGTAGGAATTCCTCAAAGTAGGAGTACAGATGAATAGTTCAAAGAAGCTATGTCAATTGTAATAACAATAGAATAGTAGAATTATGCAAAAGAAAAAGAAAAAAGAGAAATATAAAATAGAATTAATAAAAAGTTTCGACGTGATAAGGGAAAAGGTGAGAAAGAAAATAGCCGAGTACGATGAAGCCATAAGCCAGACGACTTTATCAAGAAGCAATATGTGTGTGAACCACCAGATATTATTCATACACCCTTATAGAGAAGAATCTGGAGGTGAGAAGAAGTCGAATGCGTCTGGATAATCAATTTTGCCAAACAAAGGATAGAACTTCTTTTTGAAAACGAAGATTCAAGAATATAAATTCATATTGTATTAGTTTCGGAGAAGTTTGGGCGTGAGTTTTTTCAAAGATAATTTCAAGGGAGAAGTTCTTTCTTCTTTAGCATATTTAGCTGGTGGGGAAAATAAATGAAAAACTGGAGAAATTTGGGTTTACTTTCAAACGATAGAAATTAAATTCAGAATGAATGTTAGCACATTAAACTTTTACTAGGTTTACGTATATCATTTATCCATTTTCCTTGTTTTGTTTCTTGCTTTTGTTTCCTGTGTGTGTGTTCGTATGGTAGATTTGCGTAGTGGTTCTATGACGTTCACCAACATCCGCGGCCTTAAAACACTAACTCTTCTCCCGTGAATACACCTCTCTAACCTAACCTAATCCTTTGCTCTGTCTGAACTCAGATGGTATAATCATCTCTACTCGTTAAGTACCACAAACGTATTCATAATTTCCGTTCTTAAGGGTGGAGTATGTGCTATGTAAACATTAATATCTGTAACCCTCTCGAACTACATCTCATAAATTTTATGCTCTGTACCAAATTTCTTCCTACTACAATAGTCTGTGCCTGCTACTCGTTTCCCAGAACGTTTCACGCCTTTTTGAATATCACAATCTCAGACGTTAATATTTCTCATTCAAATACGGGCTCTCTTGAGGAATTTCATATTACACAAACTGAATTTGGGGCTTCATACTGATTTGGGACGAGGCGAATCCTTTAGCTACAGCTCATCTAAAGAACAACTAATGGAGAGCACACATTCCGATGCTCTAACATTCTGAACAACCTACCTACTGTTCACACTAGTCCTCTCTTATAAATACACACTTCGCTCCTATGGTAAAATTCAACGTCAACTCTTATATTTAATTTTAATACTTCCTCTCCAGCTCTTTCATTCCTCCTGTTTCTTCTGCATTACGGCCGATTGGGGCTGTGCGTCTTGCTTCTACCTATCCCACTATATTGGAATGTTGCTTGCCTCTGTGATGCTCGGCTTCGCCGCAATTGGACTGTAATCCGTGATGGCATGAGCAGGTCATCTTCTCGACTGATAATTTTCTCTCCTCATAATCATGGTTCGTGTGCTTGTTCTCTGGCCATCAAGGATAGAGACAATGTATCGGGGTGAAAATTTCGTCTCTATCATCGCAATTTCATCAGCTAGAAATCTGCAGGATCCTCTCGGCGAGCAGGGCTTCATCAAACGAAAATGCCGCTAAACCCTGTCTCTACTGACAAATCTTTTTAGCTCTGCAAAAACATATCCAACACTTCGTAACTACCTTTCCTCTCCTCTTATCGATCTGATGTTCTGTTTCGTATATCTCCAACTGAAAAGCCAATCTCTTCGGCTCCTTTTTTCATCTAACCTGGACGATCTTCGCATTCCTCTTCCTCCTCCTTCTCTTCACAGGTGTCCTATGCATCTGAGATTAAATGATCGGTGCATGGCTCCTGAAATCTATGAACGTTAGGAAGCGGTGGCTCGATCGCATCTTCCCGATTTCGAGGAGTGTGATTCCGTCTACTCTCCATTCACTAGATCTTTGCTCAATACTACATTTCCTAGTATTGGAAGCGGCATATGTAACAATCCTATTCCGAAAAAAGAAGCCGCTCTGATCTTCTAACTATCGCTCTACTCTAACTTGTATTATATCTAAATCTTTGAAACCTTCTCAACTCTCATTTCTTAGACTATCTGGAGATCTCATTCCTTCTTTCTGGATCGCATACGTTTTAAGGCCTCGGGTCTACTGTGAATATCTTTCTTGATCTAAAAGATTTATGGTTTTCGCCCTATGAACTACGGGGAGACTTGCTAGTGGCGCTTACATATCAAAGCCTTTGACGGGTATGGATCGTCACTGCTCCTCCAATCTCCCATCTTTGGTTCCTCTTCTCTTGCTTACTTTGTTATGTTTTTTAAATCGCTCATATCAGCTGTTGTGATGGGGCGATTCTTCTTTTCTGTCAATAGTGTGTTCCTCAGGGTTCTTTATCTCCTACCTAATTCTTGCTTTTCATTAATGACTTCGCGACATTAACTTTATCCGCTCCTCATATGCCGAGACTCGACCTCATTCTCACTCATTCAATTTCGCTCTCTTTTACTCTAGAGTTGCCTCTCTCTTAAATCTTTCTGATTTTATTCTCGCGGACATGTACATGTCTTTTAAGAGTGTTGTGAACTTAATTCTTTAAAATCCACTTCTACAAATCTCCCTCTAAGACACCTTCAATTCTATCTCTGTCGACTTTCTTTCGTTCTCTGTTGACATATAACATCCTTGTCTAAACTAAACAAAAAATGTCTGAACTCACATCACAATAGCTAGGTGGCCTAGAAACTGGTAGTTCTGTTAGACGTGAGACTTTGTTTCCTCTTCGAACAGTTACCCATTTATACAATGGTCCATCCGCCCTTGTAGGATAATGCTCTCATATCGGGGGGGCTCAGGTTTCACCGGCTTTGGGATAGGGCGAGTCAAAGCCTTATAAACCGTCCTGTACTTTCTAGTTCACTGACCTCTACTTTGGCACGATGTGAGTGCTTTATCCTTCTTTTCTATAGGTACGTGTCGGCAAGTGCTAGAGGGAATTTCCACTCGCTGGCTACCACATTTAAGACGCCTCGTAAACATGGTGTGCTGGTCGGCGACACGATCTTGTGTTGATATAAAACTCCGACTAGTTTTTGCTGCTGTTGCTTCCTTCTTCTCCACCTTCTTGTTCTTCTCAACAGACTTCTCCATTTCTGTTTACTAAATAATTTAATCTCCCTACTTTAAAGCCGCGCTGTGCTTCATCTACGGTAATTAGATTAGTTGAATTTAGTGGTTAACACCCACTCCTGAATAGGGCTTTGCGTGAGTGGTGGTGAATACTTAATAAAATATATATATAATATATATAAATATTATAATTATATTATATATATATTATATATATATATATATATAGTATATATATATAATATATTATTATTATAATATAAATACATGTTATTATATATATATTTTTTAAATGAAAATAATCCCAAATATGTTTTTGAGAATATAGATGATGTAAACACTATGCAATAAAAAAAATATAAAATATTGATTTTAATGGTAAAAAAAACAAAAAACTAAAAAAAAACATGGTTTTAATTGGTTTTTATGAAAAAAAACATTGTTTTTTTTATTTTTTAAAATATAACATTTGGCCTGACATATATTAACTACATTCCCCTCCCCCTATATAAGTTCCTCACCTCACGGGCATTGCCCTGTTCTAGTAGGGGAAATATTCTAGGTAGCTTCTACCTAGGATCCGGTCTAAGGATCAAACCCTGACCCATTAACTTTCGACTCTGTTCCTCTACCGCTTCTTCCACGTGAATTTGGATTACGGAGTATCGTGCTTGGTTGCCAATTGTGCTTCTGTTTTAATGATGGCTGCGGTGCCGCTAAATTATTTTGCCGGCTCCGGCTCCGGCTCCGACAGGTTCCAAATCTCTTTATTTTATAGTAAAGAACTTTTTTTCGCTCCCAGCTCCGGTTTGGGGCTCCGGCTGGTCTGGCTCGGCTCCCAGGGACCCAAGCTCCGACTCCGGCTCCACCTCCCCAAAAATATTGATTCGGACTTTCCAGCTCCGCAGGGCCTTGGTTCAAACCTCACCGGGATTTGCTCATCTCAAGAAGATTATGGGGGCATTCGAATAATAAAGATACTTAAGTGGGATGATGTTGCCAAATTTTAACCAAACGGTTCTCTAACTTTGTGCGTAAGATTTAAACTGCCACCGGTTCTCTTTCCTTGAAAAAAAAAGCTTAAACTTACGGTTAACCGGGCCGAACGCTTCGCCGACACCGGTTTTCAGCTTCACACTTAATTAGCATTTTAAAAATTTGAACAATAGATCAAATGGTTTTAATTTAAATATTTTTTTAAACTTAATTTATTGAAATAAAATAAAAACAAATAATTTAAAATAAACTATATTATGAGCTTTATTTCAATTTAATTCTAAATTTGAAAATTCCAAAATTCTAATTTACTTTAAATAAAAATTTCAAGTTAAATTTCAACATCTATTTCCATTCATTCAAAACGCTGACGTAACGCCAATGGTAAGGGCAACGTAATAAAGCCGCGTCGGGTTAAGGCCAATGTAACCAGGTTGGGCTTTCTATCAACGGTACGGGGCCAAATGGTTTAAGTCCAAACGGTAAGCCAAAACATACGGTTGGCTTACTAATTCCAATATGGTACGCCAACGGTAAGGCCAACGTTTTTAAACCGTTGGGTTTACTATCAACGTATGCCAACGGTACACTAATAGTAAGCCAACGTTAACCGTGTTGGCTTTCTATCAAAACGGTTACGGCCAAACCGGTAAAGAACCAAACCGTTAACGTGGGTTTACCTATCCACGGTATGCCCAAATGGTTAAGCAAACGGTAAGGCCAAAGCCAATACCGTTGGGCTTATTATCACAACGGTTAAGCCAACGGTAAGCACGGGCAAGGCCAACTACCGTTGGGTTACTGTCAACCGGTATGAAAACGGTGCACAAATGGTAAGCCAACGTACCGTTGGCTTTCTGTCAACGGTATGCCAACGGTAAGCCATCGGTAAGCCAACGTACCGTTGGGTTACTAATCAACGGTATGCCAAAGGTACACTAATGGTAAGCCAACGTACCGTTGGCTTTCTATCAGCGGTACGCCAACGGTACACTAATGGTAAACCAACGGTAAAAAACCAACTTACCCGTTGGCTTATATTCAACGAGCGCCAGCGACGCCAAATAGGAGTGGAAAATAGGTATAAATTCTTACTTTCAATGTTATTTTAAAAGAAGAATTTTTGTTATGAATTCAAAAATTAAAAAGGGAATTCAAAATTGTATTCTCTGTAAATAAATTGAAAAGGACTATTACGTAATAATTTAAAATATCTACTTAATCTATCTATCTATCTATCTATCTATCTATCTATCTATCTATCTATCTATCTATCTATCTATCTATCTATCTATCTATCTATCTATCTATCTTTGTACATATAATCCTAAATGTTTATCTATATATATATCTATCTATCTATACTTGCACATTTAATCCTAAAGGTTTACTTATCTATCTATCTATCTATCTATCTATCTATCTATCTATCTATCTATCTATCATCTATTCTCCTATCTTTGTACATATAAGGCCTAAATGATATTCTATCTATCTATTCTATCTATCTATCTATTCTAAATCTATCTATCTATCTATTATCTATCTATCTATTATCTGTAAAAGTAATCTATCTCTCTATCTATCTTATCTATCTAATCTATCTATCTATCTATCTATCTATCTATCTATCTATCTATCTATCTATCTATCTATCTATCTATGATAACAAATGTTAAAACAGAATGAAACCTATGTTGCAATCCCTCCATTTATCAAATTATGTATGTATATACTAATGTGTGTATGTATATATGTACACATATGTATGTGCGTTTGTTTAAATGTGTATGTGAAAAAAGGAAAGCACGAAAAAGATCCTAAAGAGACCATTATTCATTTGCAAAATCTCATTCACCAATATATTATTATTATTATTATTATTATTATTATTATTATTATTATTTTATTTATTATATATTATTTTATTTATTATTTATTATTATTATTATTATTATTATTATTATTATTATTATTATTATTATTATTATTATTATTATTATTATTATTATTATTATTATTATTATTATTATTATTATTATTATTATTATTATGTTATAATTATTCGTGATTATTCTTTTATTTTTTGTTATAATTATTATTATGATTATTATTATTATTTATTGATTATTATTATTATTATTATTATTATTATTTTATTTATATTATTATTATTATTATTATTATTATTATATTAATATATTATTATTTATTATTATTTTATTATTATTATTTATTATTATTATTATTATTATCTGAAACAGATGGAAAGAATCTTAAACTTCTAAATTATTCTCCCAAATGGCACCAATGCCCAAAAATATTGTAACATTACATCGTTGGAAAGTGGGCCCTCTTTTATATTATGGACTTCAATAAGGCCTTTTGATCCAATATATGGCACAATATTCTTGGGCCGTAGATGAATATGCTTTGTTCCTATATTAAAGAGTTCCTTCTGGCCGTTGAAAACTACTTACTTATATATAGTATACATATATATAATATTAATATATATAATATATGTATATATATATAATATATATATATATATATAATATATTTATATTATATATCTATTATATATAATTATATATAATATATAATATATACAAATATAATATAATATATATATATATATATATATATATTATATATTATATATATATATATATATAATATATATATATATATATATAATATATATATCATATATATAAATATATAATATAATAATAATATATATATATATATATGGGGTCTATTATAACGTTTTTATAAGGTTTTTATTATATGTGTGAAACATTTTTAAAACTTATTCTTTGGATATAGGTTCAATTTTTCATTTTTTTTTTCTTGGATAATGAAGCTCTCTCTCTCTCTCTTCTCTTCTCTCTGCTCTCTCTCTCTTCTCTCTCTCTCTCTCTCTCTCTCCTCTCTCTCTCTTCTTCTCTCTCTCTCTCTCAAGAACATATATATTTCATTCATATATCCTAATCTTTTTCCCTGTCTAATACTTACTGTTAACCCAGCCATGCCCGGGCATGTCATTCTTATACAGTGCACACTTGGGCAATTGGTTGAAAGCACACTCTTTCTATATTCAGTACATTATATATTAATATATATATATATATTATATTATATATATATATATATATATATATATATATATATATATATATATAATTATATATATATATATATATATATATTATATATATTATCTCACTATAACCGCAGTTTATTCAAAAGGGATTTTTTTGCAATGTTTATCGTAAACTGATCAAAATTATAAAATCATTTCGTTACGACATTTTTTGCATCCTTAAAATTCTTGCTTGAATATTTTTGGACTAATTTTCGTTGCGTTTTCTTTGGAAGCTCCTCATTTTTTTTTTTGGTGTAATCCCGTCTTAGAATTATATTTAAAAAATAGATATTTTTTTGAGTTTGGAAGGGTAGGAGTCGTGGGAGATGAGGTTTCGGGATATTGGTTCAAGATATGTTGGTATTCCCCCCCCTCCATATCAGTTGTCTGTAGTTAGTATTTTAATTTGTTAAAATTGCAAATTCTATGTAAAGTCTGTTTTAAAGATTTCAACTTTACTCCCAGACACGTTAGTTGTACGGGAAAATAAATAAAATATTTCTTTAGCGGACTTCGAATGGGTGTTTATACCTTACCTCACTTTCCCTAAACACCATAGTTCGATAAAAATAACTAAATGTCTTTCTCATTACGAAAATGTGTCAAAATATTCGAGGGCCTTACCCACACTTACTCACATCGTCTCAATACCCAATTTTGGTTCCGTAATGAAAAATTTGATGAAAATTGGGAAATTTTTATCGAAGCAGTATTTTGGTGGAAAGAGGCCGCAAAATATTACGTTATTGGACACAAGGATTCTGTCTGGATTCAACTTCATTCTTGTGGGATATCATCTGTCAATTATTCCAAAACATTTATCTCTCTCTCTCTCTCTCCTCTCTCTCTCTCTCTCTCTCTCTTCTCTCTCTCTCTCTCTCTCTCTCTCTCTCTCTCTCTCTCTCTCTCTTCTCTCTCTCTCTCTCTCTCTCTCTCTCTCCTCTCTCTCCTTCTCTCTACCTCTCTCTCTCCTCTCTCTTCTCTCTCTCTCTCTCTCTCTTGCAGTCTTCTTCTTTCTTCTTTTCTTTCTTTCTTCTTCTTCCTTCTTCTTTCTTCTTCTTCTTTTGGTTTTTCATTCTTTTTGCATTTTTGGTTCCCTTTGTTTTCGTCTTTTTTGAAATAATTACTCTTTTAACCCCTTTTTAGAAAATAAAATTGACCTTTTATTATTTATTTATTTATTTATTTATTTATTTATTTATTTATTTATTATTTAATTTAGTTTATTTTTTATTTATTTATCCATTTACCGATCGATTTATTAATTTATTTTATACTTGCAACTTTTCAGTTTTATCTTATTACATGCAGACTTGTATCCCAATTAGCGTTGATCTGAAGTATCTTTCTTAAATTTTTCTAATATATTCATTTTCTTATTAGAGGAAAGGAACATATTAGGTAATTTTACCTATGATCCGGACGGAAAAGGATTGCAACCGGGACCTATGCCTCCGGCGACGGTTAAACCGCAAAATGTACTTACAACAAGAATGCATATTTAGCATTCACACTTCCCACAAAGTATTTTCACGCCTTTCTAGTATTATAACAAGCACAATTTCGCACTTTTAAACTTGGCACAAGAGTTACTTCGCACCTTCTCAGTATTATTTTCGATACTTTCACTTTCCCTCAAAGCACTTTAGCAACTTCCAGGATTAGGTTTTACAGGATTACTTTCGAAACTTTGTACTTTTCTCAGAGTATTTTTCACACTTTCACAGTATTTTAACAAGACACATTTTAAGAATTTTTCCTATTTCCCACTTAAGGAATATTTACAGCTTATAGTTATTCCTAATTAAAGTAGAACCACATTTTCGGGAACCTTCACACTTCCCCAAAGGACTACTTTCACATCTTCAGAACACTTTGCGCTCCTTCTCACACTTCAACAGGAGCACTTTCCACCACCTGTCAGAAGGACTTTTCCACTCTTTCACACTTCCCACAGAGCACTTTTAACAACGTCTGAGTATTAGAGAATAACAAAAACAGGTTTATTGCTCTTTCACACCTTCCCCACAGAGGCACTTTCACACCTTCAGAACACATTTTGATCTTTTTCACACTTCCCAATGAGCACTTTTACATCTTCAAAACACTTTTTCGCCCCTTTTACATTCCCACAGAGTACTTTCATACCTTCAAAAAGACTTTTTGTTCTTTCACACCTTCCCACTTTTCACTATCTTCAGAACACATTTCGCTCTGTTACACACTTCCTTCTATGGCCTTTACTTAACTGGGGTGAGTCCGAAATTGGGTCTTTGGGGTTTCCGAGATGGGTCGAAGTACATT
>JABUQX010019161.1:0-17500 GCA_015478945.1 Trachelipus rathkii
CCGAAGAGATTGCAACCACGTTATCTCTGAAGCAATGAAAATGAATACTAACCATAGCTCACAGGCAAAGAATGGGAAAATAAATCTATGGATATATCAACCAGCATACTTACAAGGAGGATATAATAAAGAGAAAATGTATCTCTAAAAACCACCAACCAGAATTTTATAATGGTAAACTATGGCAACAGAATAAACCAGTCGCTGAATTTCCACATGGTTGCTAGTGATGTTGGTATTATCATTGAAAAGATCAATCACTTTAATTGGGGTCTAGACATAAGTAAAATGGAACCAACACTTTTTTTAATGAAGAGATTCAAGTAATATCGAAGGATTATTATGTACACATGTAGATGATATTTATCCGATGCATATAAAAAATTTGAAAGACATATAATAAACAAAATTAAAAAACATTTTTTGAAATAGGAGAAAGTAGTTCCGAATCATTTAAATATTTAGCGTATACATTTATGTAGAAGAAGAAGAAGAATAATGGAACAAAAAAAAAAAAAATTTTGGTTGATTAAATTTATAGGACAACATTAAAATTAATGAAATAAAAACAAAGAAAATATAGAGACTTGTAAAAAGAGAATAAAAGAATACCAACAATTCAATAGGAAAAAAAATAAAGTTCTTGAGAAAGCCTCTTTGATTGTTAACACGTCTCGTTCAAGTACACCACCACAATCTGAGTATTAAAAATTATAAAACTGTCAACTATAGATTGATAAAGAGATACAGATATTAATTAAATATCATACCACAAATAATAATTGAGAAAAATTGAGAAATTCATAACATATTGTGATTCATCATTTGCTTAATAGAGAACGAGATAAAAAACACAACTAGGCTGTATAATTTTTGATGTGCATACGAAAGGAACTGGTTGCCCTCTATTCTTTCTTAATCAAATAAAAATCAACAGATCAAACCACTAAGTTATACAAGCATTTTCAAATAATTTGCTTGAAGGTATAGAACAATCCTTCATATATACAAAAAATGTGGGAAGAAAATTACTAAATAAGAATATATATACAATATTACGGTTCATGTAGTAAAAACACTTGTAGACTACTCTCAATGTCAGAAAGACAACAAAAATTAAAAAGTATGAGAATTATAAAATATCAGCAATAGAGAATATTAAATAATCACAGAAATGGACAAAAAATAAAACCCCTGGTGAAATAGTAATGATCAATTTTTGCTGCTATATTCACCAAAGCAATTACATAATAAAAAAATGAAAACGTATCACCTTTTTATAAAGGGGATCGAAAATGAAATGGAACAGCAAATAAGAACTTCTTCAAATGCAAAATGAATAATAACAAAAATTTGAAGAAGAGAGGGGGAAGAATGATAAACTGTTTTAATCAATTTTTTACTTTTCAGTAAAAACTTTCTCTTATCTAAATTCATATGACAAATTATTAGTATATGTAAACTGTGTTTTTAATTTTTAAATAAAGTAATAGAAAAAATATAAAGACAATAATATTTAAAACAATATCAAGAGGAAAGATACAACAATAAAAAAGGAATATTAACCATAATAAAAAGAAGAAAAAATAATAAAAAGAATGAAAAAGGACAATAGGAAAATAAAACTTATACATTAAATCATCTAATACCATAATTTGTTACCAAAAAAAACAAATTGGAGCCAACAGAAATGTCAACATCTTCAAACATATAAATAAAGGTAATTAAATAAATATACTTTAATCATATATATATATTATATATATATATATATATACTATTATATATATATATATATATATATATATATATATAATATATAATATATATATATATATATATATATATATATATATATTATATATACTTATATATATATATACCATCTCTACCTCCCTCATATATATATGTTAGGGAGTAATCCCAGGCAATACCAATACTTGTAAGAATGGTCCTAGACAAACCGGAGGAACCTACTACTAAGTGCTATACGCTTCCTGAAATTATAGTATATAAATAAATATTTATATATATATATTGAAAATTTTTAATATACCGAATTTTATGTTACACAGGAATTTTTTCCTATTTATATATTAAATATTGTTATTATATTAAATTGTTATAAAGATGAATTGGTTGTAAGTTAACAACTATGGGTATTTACCTGCACCATAAACTTAAGGAAGGAGCAGAGGAGCAGTCGATATTATATTCTGTCCTCCAAATACCCCCTTCTTCAACTCCGGATACTTGTTTCTCAAACGGGGGTAAATGTCATAGGACCTCGCGATTCATCTACCACTGCGTCACACAAATGCAGATTTATCAGAAGTGAATTGGTTCATTCGTCTCGCATACTATATCACACGTTGCTTACTCAACTATACCACTTTATTTCTAAGTATTTTAAGAGTTTAAGAAAGGTTGGTGAAATGACACCCTAGTGATTTTTCATACTTTTTACTATAGAATTATAACATAAAGAATTTTACACACTCAAGAAATGCATACACACTACAGACCAGCCTGGTTTAATGATAAGTAACCGGGGGCCGTATTAATATTAACTTAATAGTAGTTATTCATCATAATATAACAACGGCGAACGAAATCTATTCACTTTGTACTTTAGAAGAATGGAAATTTCTAAAAGGAAATTCATTTATATCAACATTGTCGAGTAGGCTCATTACCAATCAGTATATATTTTTCGGTTATTTTTTTAATCGCACATCGCTTTGCATCATTCAAGAACTTATCCTTATCATTTCTTTTCAAGTCATCCTTGTTTTTCAATTCACATCATTACACTTATCACAATGATTCCGCTCGAGATGACGAAATTCTATTCAATGCTCAACGTGATTTTTCAGAGTTCTAACTTCGCCGACAAGAAGTCGAGCCCATGTAACGCAACAATAAACGCCTGTGCAATGCTAATTTCGGCTATAAACTGGTAGCCCAGCATTAAAACTGTCGGCCATAATAATACCCCACAATAAGAATCCAAAATAAAAGAACCTTCGGCTATATTACCCGGCAATAACGACCCTGGGGATAAACACTTATAGTCGCTATCATTTCTTAACATTTCCATTTTTCAGTTGATCATTATTGTTTTTTTTAACTTAACTTTTAACTTATTTTTATAACTTAGTTGCTTTTGCAGATACCTCACCCTCTTACGCGAGGAATCCGACTGGGAGCGGGTCTTTTTGAATAACACAACTGGGGATACAGGAGTTCAGCACGAAGTAACTGAAGCGGTAAGTATTTTCTAGGCCTATCTTTGCTTCTATCCATTCATAGATTTAATAGTTTAGTTTTAAATTGATCAAATACACAATCACGTAATTTCTAAATTGCAACATTTCAATCTTCCCTCACCATCGTTAAACGTCTTTTAGAACTTTAACAGATGACTTCTTAATCCATAAGGGGTGAATTCCACAGTATTATACTAGGCAGTGCACTTGCTATTTGTTGCTTTGCTTAAATGTACTTTGGGGACATAAGTTCATTTTTTCATTGATTTAATCATTAACAGAAAAGTTTTACGGATCAAAAAATGCCAATATTAATAATACAAAGACTAGAATAAATAGATATAAACACGTTAGTACATGAGGTAACTTATAAATCATTTCAATAAATAAAGGAATAAAATAAAAAGTGTTTCGCAATGACTTTCGAATATATATAACTAAAAGACAAAACTTTATATATTCAAGCATGTTCATTCTGAACATGAATTCTATTCTATGAAAACAAAAAAAAAGAAGAAATGAGGGGCGTTTCCACTCCCCCTCACATCCCCCCCCACTAAATCTAAACCCCCTCCTCTGGAATTTTAAATCAATTTATTTTATCCATTTTTAAATCAATTAATTTATTTTTAAACATTGATTATTCAAAGATTTCCAGTAATCGGAGGGTAGATCAGAAACAGTGGGAGGTTCATGAGGGTTCTCGAACGTTTATTAATACAATAATGTTATATAAATACTAGATTATATGAATATTTACACTTAATCAAAACATTTTTTTTTTCTTTAGTTAGAATGGGATGATACAGAGTAAGAAGCAAGTCGATTGGCGGTATCTTTTTCATATTTTACAATACGTTCCCATTCTGACGTTACCAATTCTTTATGATAGTCAGACAAGGTTCCCCAATGCATCTGGTCCATGGCCAATCGTACACAGGATGTAATAATGACAGGAATATTTGGATTTAAAGGGGGTCTAATCTCAAAATTTGATCTGTTTGAGTTCGGTGACGAGTATAAAGGGGAAGAAAAATTTCGGTTAAAGGTTGAATCAATAGGGAGATTTCCACTTGACGACTGATAAGTTCCAGAGACATTGGTCGACCTCATCTGAGAAAATGGGGGATTTTGACTTTGAAAAGGGCGAATAATTTGTGGTTGATGTGCAGCAGAAGTGGAAGGTACTGAAGTGTTTTCTGGTACCTGATATGGTGTATGCGGCACATATTGGAGACAAGATTCAATGATTTGATCGGTATTGTCAAAGTCATGAATATCCATAAGTTTTCGGGGATTTCTTGGATAATTTACTCTAGCTGGGATAGGATAATTCCCATGGGATTGATAATTATTATTATATACACGACGGCGAACATTACAAATATTAATAGAAAACAAAGCACTATATTTCATCATCATGGCTTCTAGAAATCGTTTATTGGGATGTAAACCATCCGGAATTAATGGCGAGTTCATAATCAACGTTAAACTGTTTAAATATTTTTGATGAGGAGTCAATTTAGGCTGTTATATTAGTGTTTATCACGTAATGATGATTTAGAATTTCATTTCCCAAAATGACATTTTTGTGGGGCCACAAATACTGAGGGGTATCTAGCTTTTCAAATTCGTTATTACTATGAATTGAGTGGGCACGCATTTTTTCAGGGGCAAAGATGGGGTCATCGATACCGTAATTAGCAAATGACTCACCCCAATCACGGATAAGACGTTTTTTTGTTAAAAGAGTACATGTCCTGTACTGGAGGAATTACTAAAGTAACCTTAACATTTGGATTCGCATTTCTAGCAACATTGGTAATATGGGTCATTATGTTAGGGATCTCTTTTATCTCAAAATCAGTAACAGGTTCAAATAATGGGAGTTTCCTCCCGTCATTATTTGTCAACTCTTTTCTTTGCCACGCCATGGTGGTTAAGGCCCAAACAATTATATGTTGGATATCGGGAGTCATTCTCGCTTCAACTCGAGTAACGCACCCAGTTATATGCCGTCCAGGACTGAAGTCTACCTGCACGTTCATACCATATCTTAATTTTAAAAGTTTTTGTTCATTACGAAATAAACTAGCGGCTGAGGCACCCACAATTAAAAAATTCATCCTTACAATTACGTGATACGCACTGCACTTAAACACTAATAACTTTGTCACTTTTACTCTTTGACTGGTGGTAAACGAATCACGAGTTTTTGTTGAATTACCACACAGCTGAAAAATAAATTTCTATTAATCATCTTTCTAAAATGTTTGACCTATCACTATTTTTCATATACCATTAGTCAACCAAAACATTTCTTTTAACTAGATTTTTTTTTTAATATAGTTTTGGCCGTGATACCTTTTAATAACAAAATAAATGAAAAATAAATACATAAATACTAAAATAAATAATAAAATAATACTAAAATTAAATAAATTCATAAAATAAGAAATTTTTGGACTGTTTAGGAGGATAATTTATGATGGACTGGCTTTCCGATACTGTACACATTTAATTATTTTGGAAAATAATTTCCAGATTTAATCATCACTTAAAATATATAAGTAGTTACTTCCCATTTCCCCCCTTCCCTCCGGTTTCCCAAAAACCCAGAAGATGGTAGAAGAGGCAGGAAAAGAGATAGAAAAGAAAACTAGTGAGAGGTATGCCAAAGATATTTTAGCGGCATTATATATGTGACGATATAATTGTGATATCTTCAACATCAAAGATTATTCTTTATTTATTATAAGGGGACCAAGTAAAGGAACTAAGATCTCTATATTGAAATGGAATAGAGAGGGAAGGTAAATCTATTGGATCAATTGAAATTACTTCGATCTTAGAGCCCACTATATGTAATAATTCTAATTGATTTATATCGGGTAACAGCTCATTATTTTTGAGAGCATCAGTTCCCAACACCATTAGTTCTGGTAAAAATGCAGAAGGAATGACTAAAAATTTTATATGTTTGGTGATAAACTTAGTTTTGGGGAAATGCAATTTCATTTCAATATAATGGGTGACAGGGACACTGTGATTACGGTGTAGCCCACTAATTTCTTTAAGTCCTAGGGATATTGTTGGATGTAATTCTAAATCTTTTATACAAGTGGCAACGAACTCGCTACTAATCAAACTTACTCCTGCTCCACTGTCGACATAGCAGCCATAGAATGTTTGACTATTAGGTCTAATCGCGACAGGGAAAGTAAACGAGTCAGTTCTTTTTGTATTTAAATTTATTTGGACAGTACGTAATCTATTTTCATATATTGGTACTGTGACTGGGATGGAGCCATTTTTATCCTTCGATTTTATTTCACAACTATTTTCTACTGTGGAGTTACTTCCAATGCTTAATGGGAAAAAGGGCAATATATCTTGTGCAGATGTGTTTTCTACATCTTGTACGGAAGAGAAATCATTTGACCTGGATTCATTCACCCAGGTATAATTACTAGGAGAATATTGACTCTCATCAATACCACTAGATTCATTTTCATTCTCACTATGAACTCCAGAATTATTATCAATAGAAAGGCAATCACTTACCCTACTACAAGTTACTTCTTTCATATTACAAACATTAGAAACATGAACATCTAGACACGACTGATTTTCATCACTAATAAGTAATTCATTTATGTCTTTCACAATAGGATCAGAGGCATTTAGAACACAATAGCTTTCATAATTATTAACAACTTCATTTGTACCTTGAACACTACTATTAACAGCATTCAAAAGACACAGACTTTCAGTACTACTAGTTAATTCTTTTGACTCTTTTATACTGAGAACAGTTGGAACTGGTAAGTCATTTAATATTGGTTTTTCCGAATTTTTCACTTTTGGTGAGGTAAATTGGGTAATCTTTTCAACAGAGTCATTTATCTCCATGGGGGTAGACTGTTTGATATTCTCCACTGATTTAGGTATTACCATGGGAGACAGGTGGTTGACCGAAGGTTCGGGTCGACAAGGTTTTTCAACAACACCCAGACCTTTACGAGGAGAATGGGCAAAAAGTGAACGTGAACTATTACTGGAAACATAAGTATCATTGACCACATTCTTTTTCGGAACATTATCTAAGCAATTCACTCCAGGATGCAATTTCTTACAAAACAAACAAACCACACTGGAACTACGACTACTCTGAGGGGAAAACAAAGGAGTCGGACGTACTCTACATTCAGCTATCTTATGACCTTCTTGTTTGCAATAACTACAAATACCGAGGTATTTGTAGCATTCATTTATACTATGGCCCACCTTATTACAATAATCGCATACTATGTCATACCGATCAACGTTCATACGTGGGACATATGTAAAGTCAGATCTGTAGCAACCAGATGATGATGATGAATAACCATTATTCCATTTATTAAACTTCTTCCCATAATAGTATTTACTATTATCTGTTTTAGGAGAAGAGCTACGTTGGTCTCTAAAGGAATAGTTATAATTCCTACAGTTCTGGTTCAAATTATTACGGGAAGGATATTCAAAATCATTATTACCAATTGGGGTTTCTTTCAAGCTTTCAGCTAGATGATTCAAAAGACTAGTTATGTCATTTATTAACTTTAATTGATATTGAACTTTTATATTAGCTGGATCAGTACACTGTGTGTTCTGATTGGTATACACGGGATCATTATTATATCTGGGGATTCTTGAAAAATTAGGAGATTTAGGGGGATTTAATAATCGTTTTATTGGACTTGTGACATCAATATCGTGTCGTTGTAACAGTTTTATCTCTCTATGTCTTTCAGGAGAAGAATAACTGTTGCGGGTATAGTCAACAGCTGGGGAATTATACACATACGTTCCTTGATTGTACATTTTTTGAGTATTTAATTCTAAACTGTTTCTTAATTTATCCAAGGTTGCAAGTGACAACAAGGTATCAGAAACGTCCATAAGGTTAATATGTCCTTTTGGATCTACAGTGTCTCGGTTATGAGTATCAGCCAATTTTGTTTAATTAATTTCTCAAGGGAAAGCAAAGGTAATTTAATTTATTTAATTTAATTTAATGTTCTCGAATTGCTTAAGATTTTTAACATTCATTCCGAAACCATGGGATTACAGAAAATCCTAGAAGCGAAAGCGTGAACCAAGTCACAAACCTACTCAAAAAATGTAACGCGACGGACAAGAACACAAGGTCCCTGTTCGGGCGCCATTTAATGAGGCTATGTAAGGGAGAGCAATTCCAGGATCACCAATATTTGTAGAGATGGCCTAGAAATACGGGTGACCCTTAAACTATGGAATATTGCTACCCTTAGATATATAAATATATATAAATAAATATTTATATAGATATACCGAAAGTTTTAAATATATCGAAATCTTTCAAAAAATTTAATATTTTAAGTTAAGGAGTTTAGAAAAAAGAATTTACCTGACTCAAATTTTAAGAGAAGCGCAGCAGACGACAACTTCTGACACTCCTCATAACCCGCTAGGCTTTGCCTAAGGGGGTAGATGTCTCTGGAACCTCGATTCGTGTACCACACGTCACACAAATGCAGATTTATCAGAGGTGAACTGGTTCATACGTCTCATATAATATATTACAAGTCGATCACTCAACTATACCATTTGATTTTAAGAAAGGTTGGTGAAATGACACCCTAGTGAATTTTTATACTTTTACTATAGAATTATAACAACTTATACCACAAAGAATTTTACACACTCAAAAATGCATACATACTACAGACCAACCAGGTTTAATGATAAGTAACCGGGGGCCGTATTAATATTAACTAATAGTAGTTTTATAACAAAAAAAAACAAAGCAATTCGAGCGAGAACGAGGGAGTGGGAACTTTAGAATAATTTAACTTAAGGCTACAAATTTCATTTATATAATAATGACAAAAATACAATTTAGATTATGTCAGGCTATTTCATTTTTGTTATTCATCGCATCATAACATTTCACAGTAACTTATCTGGTTTTTTTTATATGTTCAATTTTTGTTTCTCATTTCCACATTATCATATTATCAACACGTATCACAATGAATTTCGTGGGGGACGAAATTTTATTAGGTCACGTAATTGTTCAGACTTATGATAGTTTTGGGGGAAATTTTGAATGATTCGAGAGATTATCAACTCGGAAACTTCGCCGCAACGAAGTCGAATAATAGTGACCCAGAATAAAGAGTTCGGCTATATAATAACTCTGCATAAAAATTCCACACCAAAGAACTTTGACTATATTAGCCCGTCAATAAAGATTTCAAAATAAAGACTCCACAATAAGGATGTGCAATGGTAGTCCAGCAACGGGACCCTGGGGAAAATATCATGGTGTAAGTTATTTCTTAACATTACATTTACATTTTAATTTGATCAATATTGTTTTTTAACTTAATTTTAATTATGTTTATAAATAGTTTGTTTTGCAGGTACTCACCCTATCGGAAGAATCCGACTGCGAGGGGTCTTTATGAATTAACACACTGGGGGATTAAGGAAGTTCAACCACGAAGTAACTGTAAATGGTAAGTATTTTTGTGTATTTTTCTTTATACATTCATGATATATTAAATTAGTTTTAATTGATAAATAACATCACGTAACTTCCTTGACATTATAATTTCCACTCACCTGTCAACGTCTTTTTAGAACTTTAACAGATGACTTCTTGTTCCACAGGTGGTGACTTCAATGAATATTAAAGCATACAGGCTATTTGTTTAAGTTGCTTAATTGATTGTGGGGACAACGTAAATTTCAGATTTCCATTGATTTTAAATATTACATAAAAACTCAGAGTCAACAAATGGAATTATTAATACAATGACTAAAACAAATAAATATAAACACATTAGTACATGAATAACTTATTAATGATTTCAATAAATAAAAGGATAAGATAAAAAGTGTTTCAGAATGACTTTCGAATATATATAACTAATAGACAAAACCTTATATATTCCAGCATGTTCATTCTGAACAATTGATTTCTACTCTATGAAAACAAAAAAAAAAAAAAAAAATGAGGGCGTTTCCACTCCCCCTCACATATATATATATATATATATATATATATATATATATATATATATATATATATATATATATATATATTTATATATAAATACTATATATATATATATAATATATATATATATATATATATAATATACTATATATATATATATATATATATATATATATATATATATATATATATATATATATATATATATATATATATATATATATATATATATATATATATATATATATATATATATATATATATATATATATATATATTCTTTCTTTCTTTCTTTCTTTATCTACCTTTTTTTCCCAAGATTGGGAGTAAGGTGCGCTACAAGCATCGGAAAAGAAAAGCAGTAGAAGAAGAGGTGATAGTGAATGTGTGTGGGTTGTCAGTGCAAGAAGAATAGGTATTTTGGGGATGAGGTTATTAGCAAGGAGGTAATGGGTAGAGTGAGAAAGTTAAAAAATGGTAAATCTGCAGGTATAGATGAAATTACTGGTGAAATGATCAAGAACGGAGGCGAGATGGTGATTGATTGGATTTGGAGGTTGTGTAATAAAGCGTTTATGGAGGGTATAGTTCCAAGGGATTGGAGGAGAGCTGTAATAGTACCCTTATATAAGGGTAAGGGAGATAAGGGGAACTGTAGAAATTATGGGGAATAAGTTTATTGAGTGTTGTAGGGAAGATATATGCTGGTATTTTGGTCGAAAGAGTGCGTCGAGTGACTGAAGGACTGATTGGTGAAGAACAAGGTACGTTTAGGAGTGGTAGAGGATGTGTGGATCAAATCTTTACATTGAAACAAATGATTGAGAAAATGAGGGAGAAAAAGAATAAATTGTATTTAGGTTTTATGGATTTGCAACAGGCGTATGATAGGGTTAATAGGGAAGCTCTATGGCAGGTGTTAGTGATATATGGTGTTGGTGGTAGGCTTCTGAATGGAATCAAAAGTATGTATGAGGATAGTGAGGCGTGTGTGAGAATAAATGGTGTCAAAGGTGATTGGTTTAGTATTAATAGCGGGTGAGAGGGATAAAAGAGTTCATATTATCTCTCCTTAGTTGTCAATTTATGCTATGGATGGGTTTATGAAAAATTAGAGGTGGGGTGGCAGGAAATGGTGTTAGAATGATGGGAGTGTGTATATCCCTATCTATTATAAGCGGATGATTTGGTTCTGTGTGGTGAATCTGAAGAGAGTATGAGAAGATTGGTTGAGAGATTTGGCAGGTATGTAAAAGGGGGGCCTGAAAGTAAACGTAGATAAGGGTAAAGTTATTGTTGTGAGTGAGGATAGCCTCAGAAGTTATGTTAGATGGTGAGCAGCTGGAACAAGTGTCTGAGTTTAAATATTTGGGGTATGTGTTGGATGAGAAGGGAACAGATGATGCAGAGTGTAGTAGGAAAGTTGTGAATGGTAGGAAGGTGGCTGGTGCAATTAAATCGTTGGTGAATGTAAAAGGACTAAGTCTGGAGTGCGCTAGGGTCTTGCATGAGGGTATGTTGTTACCTGTGTTATTGTATAGTAGTGAGACTATGGTCTGGAATAAGAAGTATAGATCTAAAGTTCAATGTGTTCAGATGGACAATCTTAGGGGCGTGCTAGGTGTGAGAAGAATTGATAAAATGAGGAATGAACATATTAGAGGTGTGGTGTGAAGAAAGGGGTAAATGAGAAATAAATGAAAGTATGTTGAGATGGTTTGGTCATGTGGAAAGGATGAATGAAAATCGGTTGGTTAAGCGGATGTATAGTGGTGAGTGTGTTGGGAACCGACCGGTTGGGAGACCGAAGAAAAGTGGATTGAGTCAGTAAAGGAATGTTTGCAGGAGAGAAATGTGAGTTTGGCAGAGGCGAGAAGAAAGGTGCATGATAGGAGAGAATGGCGGGGTGTTGTAAGGGTGTATGGTTGTGGCCCACCTGGGCCAGGGGATGAACCCTACACTTGACGACTTACCATAGTGTGGATCCGTCGCGGTCCTATGAAGCTCTAGATTGGATTACTCTGCGACGAGTTCTTACCCAATTAATGGTACAGAGGGCGGTAGGCTGGGCTTTCTTTTCGACATTTGTCATCTTTCTTTTCGACATTTGTCATGTTCTCCTACTGCTTTTCTTTTCCGATGCTTGTAGCGCACCTTACTCCCAATCTTGGGAAAAAGGTAGATAAAGAAGATATATATATATATATATATATATATATATATATATATATATATATATATATATATATATATATATATATATATATATATATATATATATATATATATATATATATATATATATATATATATATATATATATATATATATATATATATATATATATATATATATATATATATATAATTTTGTATATATATATATATATATATATATATATATATATATATATATATATATATATATATATATATATATATATATATATATATCTTATATATATATATATATATATATATATATATATATATATATATATATATAATATAACTAACTATATATATATATTTATATACTATATATATAACTATATATAACTCTTTATATATATATATATATATATATATATATATATATAAAATTTATGTATATATACACTATCTCAGTAATTCTTTATTTATTTATTATTACCACATAGCCTCTTAATCCTGAGGTAATTGGTCAGGGAAAGTATTTATATGGTTTCTGACCAAGTGGAAGGTGCAGGGAATATTTAGGCCCGATATTAAGCAATGCTGGCGCGACGTGGTGAAGATGCTTGCCACCGTAAAGGCGTGGGTTCATCCTAGTACGCGGCTTTTCCAATGCGAAACATGAAGAAGTGGTTTGTGTTTGTAGAATGGGCCTACATTCATTTATGTGTTGGCTATGGTTGAATTGTGATGTATGTATTGAGATTAGTGTAATACACACTATGCCGTAAACTGCAATACATTAAATATTGCAGAAAATCTCTAACGACAATTTTTGTGTCCGTTCACGTGAAGCCGAACTAGAACTCGAACCCATACTGAGAGAGAATCCTGTTTTAAGGTGAGCCAAAAAAGCTCGCCTTAACCCACTGAGCCAAATAAAAATTACAATAAACATATATATATATATATATATATCCAATAACATATATATATATATATATATATATATATACTTCTTTATATATATATATATATATATATATATATATATATATATATATATATAACATATATATATATATATATATGCTATACTCTGCTATATCTCTCTAACCTCTCAGTCAGCGTATAAATATTTTTAGGGGCTCGAGCCGACGGTGCGGGACAGAGGGGACGTTTTCCATACCCCCCGCTGCAGAGGGGCGGAGGAACACGACACCCAAATACCAGGCGGGGTTCGGAGACCCTCCCCGGAGGCGGGGAAATAGTCCAACCCCTCCCCAGGAGACCAGAGACCGACTCATTGCATCTTTGCGGTTTACCATGGGGTATTCTTTTAGTTAAAAAAATAAAATCTTTTTCAAACATATTTCATGCGCTGATTCTAAATATGTTATTGGTTTCTGTACCTATCGTAGTTTTGGAGATATAAAAAAAAAAATAAAAAAAAAAAGTAAAATTTTTTTCATTTTCCATACAAATTTCATACGCTAATTCCATATATGTTATCAGTTTTCTTTGTATCTATCTTAGTTTTCGAGATATCATGCGGGTAACTTCTTTAGTTTCACCATATATATATATATATATATATATATATATATATATATATATATATATATATATATATATATATATATATATATATATATATATATATATATATATCTTCTATATATATATACTCTGCTGCTCTCCAACATATATATATATATATATATATATATATATATCTCTTTCTCTTATATATATCGGAAGGTGGGCGCGCAAATTTTAAAATTTTAAGCAAAAACTTTAAAATTTTAAAAAAACTTAGTCCGCAAGCGCAAAAGCGCACAATTTTTCAAAAAAATTAGTCCGCAAGCGCAAAGCGCACATGTCCGCAAATCAAATTTTTTTTAAAAGCACAAATTTAGGAGCGCCAAAAAAAATATGAAAAATAAAGCGCAAGTTTTTAAAGATGAATTATTTTTAAATTTTAATTGAAAGATGCAAAATATATAACAAAAAATTAGAAAGATTTTAATCTTATTCAATTATCTGTGATCTTGTCCTCCTCGCTCTCCTCTTGCATTCTGAATAGGATCATATTCCCTTTCATAAAGATAAATTTTCAAAATTGCTGGATGCCATGGTTGCCCTCTTTGTTCTTAGAATCTCAGAGTCTTGACTAAACAACCTCTCCACGGCCGCTGAGATGGCTAATGGGGTATTATACTTAATAAACAAGTCCACCCAGACCTCCTGGTATTCACACGGAAACAGGTTCCTAGTGAATGGGGTATTATACGTTGTCTGCTGGATATATGGGCCCTTCTGTATCTGAAATATTTAGAAATGGTATCAAGAACTCTAAATCTTTTTTAAGTTTCATTTGAACATTATGTCAGTGTATTGTGAATATATATATGTAATGTATAAATTATGTATATATATATATATATATATATATATATATATATATATATATATATATATATATATATATATATATATATATATATATAATTTAACATAGACAAACAATATGTGGATATTTTTTATATATATAAATATATATATATATATATATATATATATATATATATATATATATATATATATATATATATATATATATATATATATATATATATATATATTATACCTCTCTATATATATATATATATATATATATATATATATATATAAAACTTAAAAAGCTCATGTTAGAAATATATATATATATATATATATATATATATATATATATATATATATATATATATATATATAATAACTTATATATATATATATATATAACATATATATATATTTATATATATATGCTATATATATATATTAAACTACTTTTTGCGCGTGCTTTCATCCTATCCCACAGGGGTAGCACAGGAGGGACCACAAATCAAACTTTAAGGCCGGCTATCCCAAATCAGCGCCACCACGTGTTCACAGTCGTTTTAATTCTTGCCCCAGGTAGAACTTCAACTGCTACGCGGAGGATTTGAACAAGCGTCCTCTCGTATGAAAGGCGGCGACTCAACCTCCTGCTCCAAGAGGCGTTCATAGATTCATATATATATATATATATATATATATATATATATATATATATATATATATATATATATATATATATATATTGATATATATATATATATATATATATATATATATATATATATATATATATATATATATATATAATATATATATTATATATATCTTAAAGTTTGTTCCAAATTATAAAAATAACTCAACCTTAAATGGGTCACTTTCAGACTCAGTCACATCACCTTCAGTGTCTTAATGTGGAGTAGTAAGATTCGATAATATTACACTTTATTTCCTCCAATATCCTGGTCTTGACAGCTTGGTACTTCCCCTCATTTAACCTACGTACCACTCCGAGTTTGAAGTGAGGATGCAGGGCTGTTGCCAAAAGCAAATCAAAATCATCAAAGATACTGCTGAACCTCTGTTCAAAGCAGTTTTCTTTCCCTTTGTTTGTCTTTGGTTGCTTTAGCAAGTAGTTGACTAAGTTTTTGGCATAGTTAAATTTTTCCACCTCTCGTTGAATTTCGCAGATCTTGTCCTTGAGAAGGAAGAGATTAGGCAATAGGACTCCCGCGTGCGTATTCTTCTCTTCCTGTAACATATCAAGCCTAACAGCAATAGGCGTCATTATTTCGATGTACTCCGCAATTACCTACTTTATCACTTTTATTAAATACTGGAAAACAAGGGTTTTGCTCTATTCAAATGTTGTTGATTTGTGTCATGCGACCATCAAGGTTCTTAAGCAGGTTTTTTATAGTTCCAGCGAGTAACACTTGGTGTTTTAAGCTTTGTTCCCAACTCCTTCTTAATTCTCGCAGCAGATGTAGTTTTCCTGTTTTGGGCATTCCACAATTCCTGTGCTTTGGTAAGTGCCTTATTAAATGGATCTTTGGCACCAGAGGACCAGCGGGGAACATTTGAAACATCCTTAGTAGCCAAGATGTTTAATGTGTAGGAAATGCAACGGCGATGTTTAGTTAGGCTAAGTGCATCATGTTCTTCAAGCAGATTTTCTAGCTGGAGAGGTTTTTTCTGCAGAACCTCTGTGTCACTAATTTGCTCTATCTCTTCACGCGAAACCATCTCTGCAATCGGTACCTGTTCTTCTTCCTCTTCGTTACCCGTTTCTGCATGAGCATCCACCCGAAAGGCTGCACAGATATTCGCACCGTTATCTGTTGTAATGCAGACAACCAGAAGATAATTTTTAATTTAGTTGTTTCTTATTAATTTGGAGTTTTAATTTTTTTCAGCATTACGTTATTATTTCATATCGATATTTACTGACCTTATGCTCAATGCCAAATTGTTGATGAATATCCGTAATATTGTTGGTTAGGACTGTGCTGGTCTGAGAAACAGATAACTCTCTACAGGCATGGACAGCCTTCTCTCTCTTCAATGTATTTAAATTAGTCCAGTGAACTGTCATCCCCAGAAAACTCCTGTTTGTTGGTGGAAATCAGAGTTCAGGTAGGACAGGAATTCGGCAAAGAACTCAGACTCCACAATGTGAATAGGCCCAATGTCATGTAACAGAAATCTAGAAGCAAAAAATATTTGATGAGAAATATATTAATGAAAAATGAAACTTGGTATTTCAAATACGAAAATTTTTGTATGGACTGTATTCTGTTAGCTTTTTAACCTGTTAGTTGTGAGTTGTGACACCACTTATAGTTAACCTGTACTTAAAATAAAACACTTACTTATAAAGCAACTCAAGAGCTCTCTTCTATTTAAATATTTTCGAACTAGAGAACGATGGTCCGACGCTTTTTGCTGGGTATCTCACTGTCTGTTGAGCAGCTCCGGTCCCGCTTTGACCCTCCATCAATTGCAGTACAAGCTCCTTGTGCAAGAAGGATGTTTCTAAAAAAGTTACAAAACTAAATTATTGTAAAATAAAATACTATGTGAAATATTTAATTGTTGAATTTTAAAAAATTAAAAAATAAAATTCAAAT
>JABUQX010019161.1:20000-37500 GCA_015478945.1 Trachelipus rathkii
TATATATACAAAACATTCCTCCACCTTCCATTTGGCTATCTTCAGACACGTCGAGCGTAAAGGTGGTACGCGACTGAGATTTGTCTGAAGGTAGGAAAATATTTCTTTTTGGGATCTGGTCCTTTCATTAGCACTGCTATCCTGGGATCGGGTCCCAAATTTTTATAATGACGAAATATAGTTCATATTTGGAGCATATAGCAAATATTCTTCAAACTTAAGTAATAAATTTGGATAAGGTTCATTGTCACAGAAAAACTTTTAAATATTTTAAACCCCGATAGAGTGAAAATAATGCACTCTTTTTAAAGGAAATTTTAAAAAATCTAAGAATTTTTGTGAAGATTTTTCGTTAACAAGTACAGTATTCAAAAGAATCCCAGCGTCAGGGACATCAAAACGTTCTGCTGAGGATTGCTTCAGAGTTTCACTATTTATACATTACCTTGATTCTCTCATTTCATCTCCGAGAATCAAATTTTTGGAACACAATATAACTTCTACCTTTCTTTGCATTTTGAACCCAGTTAGAATAAGAAAATTAACCAAATCAGAATATTTAAAAAAAATTGAACTCATTATAACTGAATATAACATTGACAACCTAATTGGTAAAGCAGAATCTTGGTTTAATTTCTGGAAGGAATCAGATAGGGAACAAATAGATGAGAAAACGAATTACAGCACATTACTACAAAATCATTGCACATTTTTCCTAGCAGTTGCACAAGCTATCAAAGTACTTCCCACACTTACACCAACTACTTTTACAATTAAAAGGTCGTTTACTACCTTACGACGTGTTAAAACGTAGCTAAGGTCAACTATTTCCAACGAAAGATTAAATGGGTTATGTTTACTAAGCACTCACGTGAGGAAAGATTCACGTCATAAAACATCAATTGATACAAGATATTATAACTGATTTTGGGAAAGAAAAAAAATATTTAATTCTTATTTTCAAGCTGAAAAGGAAACAGCATTTAACAATATAATCACTCCAAAATTATGTAAGATAACACCATCTTATTGCACAGACATTGTGCATTTCAAATATTATTAGAATCTTTTGCGAATGGTTCAAATTTAGGAGATAAGGGCTTCTGAATATCTTCGTATAGAATTTATAAAATCTATCGATAATTTTTTATTTTTTTTAGATAAAGGGGGCCAAAAAAAAATTCCCAAGTTATGCCTATGGGTATAATAATAATAATAATAATAATAATAATAATAATAATAATAATAATAATTTTAATTTTAATGGTGCGTCTTTCTCTTTTGCGTTCATATTCTTCACACACTTATCCTCCAGGCAACATATTACTGACAACCATTTATCCACATACTTAAAGTACACACCCCTCTTCTAGACAACACCTTACAGACATCCCTACTACTCATATCCCTATGTGTGGGGAGAAAGAATTGCAAAACATCGTATGTCCTGCGTGTCGTAGGAGCCGACTAAGGGACGGTGGTAGTTGGGTTGGCTGCCCATTACCACCTATCTCTTGCTAGGAATGCTAATGCAGGCCTCGGAGAAGGTCGTGATCGCCGTAAACGGCCTTCTATCTTTCGGCGAAAATGTATGAATCGTATGGGTACATGGAATGTCAGAGGAATAAATGTTGAGGAGAGAGGTGATGGATGTATTTAGAAAGGGCAAATTTGATTTGCTCGCTGTGACTGAAACAAAGATGAAAGGAAACGGTGAAAATGAGTGGTGTGGTGTGGAAATGTGTGTGTGCTGGTGTGGAAAGGAATGAGAGGGAGAGAGAAGAGTTGCAATTTTGATGAGTGACTTGTGGTACAGAGCTATGGTAGACTTTGTGTGAGTCCTAGAATTCTAATGGTTAAATTTAAGTTTGAAAAGGTCAAGGTATGTGTAGTTGTGACGTATGGTCCATCTGAGGGAAATGTTGAAGAGAGTACGATTTTTGGGATAATCTGAATGATGTTTTAGATGAGGTGAGTAGGAGCTTCAGATTGATAGTTTTGGGAGACCTGAATGGTTAGATAGGTGATCAAAAAAGGGATGGTATAACAGGTGGTTTTGGGGTGTCGGGAGAAAATGAGAATGGTAGGAAGGTGATTGATTTCTGTGAGGAGAGAGGTATGTGTGTAAGTAATACTTTCTTTAAACACAAGAGTATCCATAAGTATACTAGAGTTGGTGTAGGTAGAGATGGTATCGAAGTGAAAAGTATGATTGATTTTGTGTTGGTGAAGAAGGAGATGTTGAAGTATGTGTTGGATGTTAAATCTGTGAGGGTTTAGGAATGGGATTATCGGATCATCATGTTGTTCTATGTAAAATTAAGTTAGTGGGGGCTTGGATGGAGAGGAAAGTGATACGAAAGGAAGTGGGTAAAATTAAGAGTGAGAAGTTAAGTGAACAAGGTAATAAGGATAAGTATGTAAGAGCGCTCGCAAGTAAATCAGTTGAATGTGAACAAGTTGAAACTGAACAAATCTGAGAGCAAATGAAGGAAACAATTGTTAGCAGTGCAAAAGAAGTATGTGGATGTGCTAAAGTAGGAAGTAAGAATATTAACAGTGAGTGATGGAATGAAGAGGTGATGCAAGCGGTTAAAAGTAAAAAAGAAGCGTGGTTGAATGTACTAAAAGCAAATGATGAAGTCTCAAAAGAAAGATGCTTGGAATTATATAAGGAGGAAAAAAGAAATACTAAAAGGTGCATACGTAGGAGAAAAGAAGAGGTAAATGAACAGTTTGGAAGGAGGATGAATGGGGACTTACAAGGGAATAGGAAGCTCTTCTGGAAGGAAGCGCGAAAGGTTAAGAATGAGAATAAGGGGAATCTGCTTAGAATAATGAATAGGGATGGTGCTTTTGTAACTGATAAAATGGATGTGAGGGGAGTGTGGAAAGAACACTTCGAAAATCTGCATAATATTAACAGTAATGAAGGGGTGATAGTGAATGTGTGTGGGTTTGATGGTGCAAGAAGGAATAGGTATTTTGGGGATGAGGTTATTAGTAAGGAGGAGGTAATGGGTAGAGTGAGAAAGTTGAAGAATGGTAAATCTGCATTTAGATGAAATTACTCGTGAAATGATTAAGAAACGGAGGCGAGATGGTGATTGATTGGATTTGGAAGTTGTGTAATAAAGCGTTTATGGAGAGTATAGTTCCAAGGGATTGGAGGAGAGCAGTAATAGTACCCTTATATAAGGGTAAGGGAGATAAGGAAACTGTAGAAATTATAGGGGAATAAGTTTATTGAGTGTTGTAGGGAAGATATATGCTGGTATTTTGGTCGAAAGAGTGCGTCGAGTGACTGAAGGACTGATTGGTGAAGAACAAGGTGCGTTTAGGAGTGGTAGAGGATGTGTGGATCAAATCTTTACATTGAAACAAATGATTGAGAAAATGAGGGAAGAATAAATTGTATTTAGGTTTTATGGATTTGCAACAGGCGTATGATAGGGTTAATAGGGAAGCTTTATGGCAGATGGTTAGTGATATATGGTGTTGGTGGTAGGCTTCTGAATGGAATCAAAAGTATGTATGAGGATAGTGAGGCGTGTGTAAAAATAAATGGTGTCAAAGGTGATTGGTTTAGTATTAATAGCGGAGTGAGGCAGGGTTGTGTTATGTCTCCTTGGTTATTCAATTTGTATATGGATGGGGTTATGAAAGAATTAGAGTTGGGGGTGGCAGGAAATGGTGTTAGAATGATGGAGAATGGAGATGAGTGGAGGGTACCCTACCTATTATATGCAGATGATTTGGTTCTTTGTGGCGAATCTGAGGAGAGTTTGAGAAGATTGGTAGAGAGATTTGACAGGGTGTGTAAAAGGAGGGGTTTGAAAGTAAACGTAGATAAGAGTAAGGTTATGGTTGTGAGTGAGGACAGTCCTCAGTGTGAAGTTATGTTAGATGGTGAGCAGCTGGAACAAGTGTCTGAGTTTAAATATTTAGGGTATATGTTGGATGAAAAGGGAACGGATGATGCAGAGTGTAGTAGGAAAGTTGTGAATGGCAGGAAGGTGGCTGGTGCAGTTAAATCGTTGGTGAATGTAAATGGACTAAGTCTGGAGTGCGCTATTGTCTTGCATGAGGATATGTTGTTACCTGTGTTATTGTAAAGTAGTGAGACTATGGTCTGGAATAAGAAGAATAGATCTAAAGTGCAATGTGTTCGGATGGACAATCTTAGTTGCGTGCTAGGTGTGAGAAGAATTGATAAAATGAGGAATGAACGTATTAGAGAGTTGTGTGGTGTGAAGAAAGGGGTAAACGAGAGAATAAATGAAAGTATGTTGAGATGGTTTGGTCATGTGGAAAGGATGAATGATAGTCGGTTGGTTAAGCGGATGTATAGTTGTGAGTGTGTCGGGAACCGACCGGCTGGGAGACCGAAGAAAAAGTGGATGAGTCAGTAAAGGAATGTTTGCAGGAGAGAAATGTGAGTTTGGCAGAGGCGAGAAGAAAGGTGCATGATAGGAAAGAATGGCGTGGTGTTGTAAGGGGGTATGGTTGTGGCCCACCTGGGCCAGGGGATGAACCCTACACTTGACGATTTACCATAGTGAGAATCCGTCGCGGTCCCGTGAAGCTCTAGGGTGGATTTTCTGATTGCGACGAGTTCTTACTAATTAATGGTACAGAGGGGGCGGCAAGGCTGGGCTTTCTTTTCGACTTTTGTCATATTCTTCTACTGCTTTTCTTTTCCGATGCTTGTCACGCACCTTACTCCCAGTCTTGGGAAGATGAAGAATAATAATAATAATAATAATAATTTTATTTTGACATATCACTAAAATTTAAATACTTTATAGAAAACTAAAGTTTAAAAAACAAAATTTAAATAAATTTACTTTCTTTCTAACTTTTAAAATAATTCTTCTTTCAAATATAAAATACTTGAACAAAATAATTTTGTTCAAAACCGTTTATTCTTAAAAATAAAACTGCTTCAATAAAATCCTCCTTTAACGTTGCCAATAGAACAGATTTCTATTATTATTAAAGCCGAAAATAAGCGCTCAACACTCATTTAAGTGGGAGGCAACATCTTGCAAAATTTTTGAATAGTAAAGGAATTGCCTTCGTAAAAGTTAAATTTTTCTAGAAGATTTTTGGGTTGGAAGTCTTTTAATGGCTGCTTGTCATTTTCCAATCGCTTTTCTGCATGCTCCAATTGGTCCCATTGCTTATAAAATTCAGGGTTCACATTGAAATTTAATGAATTTGACCTCATTCCCTGACTTTCCCTGACCAAAGCCTCAAATTTTCCCTGACCAGCGTGTTCGTTATTTTTTGCGTTTAAAAAATCTATTATTCATTATTGCAGCCTATTTTACTCACTTCATACATTAAATTATTGAAAATTTACTTTAGAAACTGTTCATCATCATCTATGAATTTAAAAAAATATATTTTTTTTTTTAGTAATCTGCCTATGCCTTCCCCATAGCCGTCCAATGCACTCATTTTTTATTTTTTCCAAAGGAAACAGTTTTATTTATACAAAAAGAAAATAAATTAAAAGCTTACATTAACAGCCTAGGTGAATAACGTCCACTGTGATCACAAAAGTTCTAAATGGGGAGATTTAGGTTAACTTTTTCTTCTCAGGCATCTGAATTCTTGATTTTATAGCGTCTTCTTCTGTCAAAGCTTTCAGTTTAACATCTTTCTCTGCTCTTCAAGTTTATTGATCTGTATGGATAATTTCTTTTCAACCTTTTTATTCTCTTCTTCTTTTGGTTCTGTTTGACTCTTTGAGATGTTCTTCATATCCCATATGGGCAACTCTTACATTTGTCAACATTTTTGAGTGATAGGAACTTTTATGAATACTTTCATGAGATCTTATAGCATTGTGCACTGTTTTTTGAGAAATCAGACTATGTTCTTTCAGATTCTCCACTAAAATTGCTTAATTTATAGAAAACCCTCCTTCCACTGTCGCATTTCCATGCGAAAATATCAGTCCAAATTTAATAATTTGCCACAATTCCACATAACATTGATTCCCAGGTACTATAGAGAAAAAACTAATAAAGTCTCTTAGAAAGACAATCACCATCCAAAAAATATTTTGAATTTTAATTCAAGGGTAGAATGAGCTTCACTGCAAAGTAGAGTGTATTGTGCTTTTGCTTTCTAGAAAAATAGGGAGCAAGTCAATGGTTAATCACATATTTACATTTCATCGGCACCATTTAAATTTGAAGCTACCGCACTATCTGGAAACATTAATTTAAATGTTTCCCCTATATCTGCACACGAGTTTAAAGACATTTTATCATCCACCACCTTTAATGCCCATAGTATTTCAGATCTTTGCAATATCATCTGCTAAAGCAAAGATGAAACTGATTGATAAACTGGTTTTGGTTGGTTATTAATAGAACACTCAGGGTCATTTACAATCGGTTGAGTATGATTAGAAGTTGATGGAATGGCATAATTTTCAGTGCACACACTTTCACTAAAATTTGTATTATTAGAACACATAACGAAAAAAATTTTCAATGATGGTTGGTCCTGCTGAGTTTTGATTAAATTCAAATGAGTTTCCCTCTTGAATGTGAAACTTCGGCTTGGCGTCCCATGTTAGATAGATCAAAGTTCTTTTTACATACTTTACAGTATGCCTTGGAACTATCAGGTCCTTTACCCAACCACCTGATAAACTGTGGGTTCAGTTTGACGTCCAACCACTGGTCGTTAAAGTTAGTTTTTTTGTTTGAAGTCATTTTATAAATAAATAATAAATACCTTCAACTGCACAAAAATCCAAAATCACTTCGTCAAACCTCAAAAAAACACCTCAAAAAGTATAAATCCCTAAAAAGAAAAAGATATAAACAGATTAAGTCATACAGTCTAAAACACATCCATATACCAATCACCTTCAATCGAAAGGATCAACTTGGAACAACCCCTACAAACAGAATAGGAAGAATAGTAGGTAATAGTGAACTAAAAATAGAAAGAAACAGGATAGAAGTAGATTTATGGAATGTCATTCCTCGCCCATCCTTTTCATTCACTTATCAAATACATCTCTTATTCCACAATTATACAGTAAGGAAAAAAAATATATCAAAAATATGCAACTTGGTCCATGGATCATTCTTCATGTGTTTTGAAATTTTAAAATTTCCCTGACTTTTTTGGAATTTCCCTGACTTTCAGCATATCTTAAAACGTTTCCCTGACCAATTTTTTCCCTGACTTTCCCTGACCTTCCCTGACTTTCCAGAAAGTGTGAACCCTGAAATTTAACTTCATCTGACAAGACACCACAAGGAAGAATTCCTGTAACTGATGAACTATCAGACTTTAACCCAGATTTCAATTGAAATAATGCTATTCGTATTACATTCTAGTTCTCGAAGAGCATTCCTAGCTTTAAAATACCAGACCTTCAGTTCTGAGAAAGATTTTGCAGTCAAGTACTCTGCTTGCATCGTCTTTGCTCTAAGGTAAAAATATTTGTGATTCCCAGAGTCGGGATCCGCCCCTATTTTGTCTATACCGGCTGCACCTCCAAAAAAAAATTCGCTTCCGGCTCATCTCCCACTCAAATCTTTGCGGTTTCGCAGACCTGCAGGTGAATTGCCAGGCGACGGCTACATCACCCCTCTCCAGACAAGCTTCTAGTCCAACGAACTCGCGATCGACGTGGGCGTGAGGGAAGGGCGAAGAGGAGGCAGTGGAGGTGGTTGCGATGGAGACTGCGGCGGGGGGAGACGGAAGTGGTTCCGGTGGGGAAGGTGGAGCTGAAGACATTGGAGGGGAGGGAGGAATAGTAACGGTGGTTTGAGAGAGGAATTGGGAAATTCTGAGGTTCCGGAAGATCGGCCTCCACTGATTACGAGTAATGAGCTTTCCAATTCTTTACTTGAAGGTCTCTCTTCGCCTTGTAAAAGAGGCACTTTTATATATTTCCATTATGACTCTTCTTCCAGATCTATTTCATAATAATGAAAATCATCATTGCAGTCTCTATAATCAGCATCCCTTTTATTTTCCGTTTGCAATGGAATTTCCTTATGCTATTTTTATTTTCGTTTATTTCTTAATTTTTTGTGCCAGTTCCATGTTTCTTAAGAATGTGTCTTTTTAAATTTCCTTTCTGATTGCATCCATAGCTGCACTCAGAACATTCAAATAATTTCAAATTGCCATGAGTTAGCAGATGACGTTTTAAGTCACTTTTCCGATTACATTCATAGCTGCACTCAGAACATTTAAATAATTTCAAAGTGCTGTGCGTCAGCATATGTTGTTTTAAGTACATTTTTGTATTACCTTCATAGCTGCACACAGAACATTTAAATAATTTCAATTTGTTGTGAATTAGCAGATGAGCATTCAAGTTACTTTTCTGATTACATTCATAGCTGCACTCAGAACATTTAAATAATTTTGAATTGCTGTGAGTGAGCAAATGAATATTTAAGCTACTTTTGTTATTGCATTCATAGTCGCACTCAGAACATTTAAATAATTTCAAATTTTTTTTTTTTTTTTTTTCACCTTTCTTAAGGGTTACCATTTAATGCGCGGGCCCGAACCTCGGGCCTAAGCGCATATGGTTGTCCCGGCAGGTTCTTTAACAACCAAGAACCATTCTCAGTATTCTGGCGCTCTGTCGTATTATAATGGAGCTCATCTCCAACGTTGTTACTTCCACCGGTAGTCTTTCAATATATTGGTTTAAGCTTTTTTTAATTACTCCCATGCTTCCAATTATCACAGGGATAACCTCTGCTCTATCAATGTCATTCCACATTCCTTGTAATGAGTATTTCAGTCGTTCGTACTTCATTTCCTTTTCCCTTTCATATGCTGATACTCTGCCGTCCCATGGTATCCCTATCTCTATAATGTATGCCTTTCTTTCTCTTTTATCTTTTACTACAATATCCGGTCTGTTATGTGTTATAGGTACATCTGTGGGAATGCTATAGTCGTATAGTATTAGTGCGTGGTTATTTTCTTCTATTGCATTTGGGTTGTGTTCCCAATATTTGGATGCTTCTATTGTTATTTTGTATTTTTCACAAATTCTAAAATGGATTAATTTGCATATTGTATTATGTCTTTCGGTGTATGTCTTGCGTTGGAGAAGTGTGTCACAGCTTGATAATATATGGCTAACTGTTTCCGGTGATACTTTACACATTCGGCATTTGTTGGATATATTCTCTTTCTCTATCTCTCTCTTGAACCAATTGGTTCGTAATGCTAAGTCTTGTGCCCCTATAATTGTTCTCTCATCTTCTTTTCTTAGATTACCCCTGCATACTGCTTCTATCGATTTTTCTTTATCTATATACACCTGTTCTATAATATTTTTGTATTCCTTTGCAAATGCGTGCTCCTTCCAATTATTTTCATGTTTTTTTCTTCTTGCTTTTCTGTGCTCATTTCTTAGGTGTTTCATCTTTTCTTTCTTTGTCATTCCTTCTGTTGTTGGATCGTCGTTAGGGATATCATACTTCCGTAGGTAATCTCTTTTTTTGGCTGTTAAAGATGTTCTCATCGCTTTCCCTGTTTCGTGCTCCTTCACCCATCTGATGAATTTACTATCACTTTCTTCAATATAGGTTGTTAATCCAATCACTTCCTCTCTATATATTGCATCTATTTCCTGAAGTCCCATTCCACCTTGATCCCTGGGGACATACATTCTTGCCAGGCATTGTTCTTATATATCAATTAATGGGCGTGGAGCATTTTTCTCGTCTTGATATCTAGTTTGTTTAAATCTTCTTGGAACCAATCAATTATTCCAAACCCGTACGATAGTACTGGTACTGCCAATGTTCTTACTGCTTCGATCTTAAATTTGCATTTTAATTCAGATTTCAATATTAGTTTCAGTCTCTTCTCATATTCCTTCATCAGCTTTTCCTTCATTTTCTTATGTTCTATTTTTTCATTTTCTTCTATCCCGAGATACTTATAGGTGTCTTCCTGTTCTAGTTGTCTAATGATCTGGTCTTCTATTCTGATATTTCCACTGTCAATTCTTTTTCCTTTCTTCAACTCCAGAAACGCGCATTTATCTAGTCCGAACTCCATTTGTATATCACTTGAAAACTTCTTAACTACCTCTATCTGTTCAATTGTTTGTTGTTTGTTTGGGGAGTATAGCTTGATGTCATCCATGTAAAATAAATGCGAGATGTTTTTTCCTTTCTTTTCATTTCTTGATCCTATTCTATATCCATTATGCAAGTTATTTATCAATGAACTCAGTGGGTTCAACGATAGTACAAACAGCAATGGGGATAAGGAATCCCCTTGGAATATTCCTCTCCTTATTTTTACATCATTTATTTGTATCGTACCATTTTCGTGATGTAGTTTAATATTGATCTTCCATATTTGCATCACTTTTTCCATAAAGTCTCTTATCTTATTATTGATTTTATAGATTTTTAATACCTCTTTGATCCATGAGTGCGGCACACTATCATAAGCTTTCTTATAGTCAATCCAAGTCATGCTTAAGTTCTTCTGTCTTTGCCTGCTGTCTTCTAGGATCATTTTATTTATTAATAATTGGTCTTTTGTCCCGTGACTTCCCTTACTGCATCCTTTTTGTTCTTCTGCTATTATATTATTTTCTATTGTATGTTTGTATATTCTTTCTGTAATAATTGCTGTTAATATTTTGTATATAGTTGGTAGACAAGTAATTGGTCTATATTTCCCTGGGTTTTGTGTTTCCCCTGTTTTAGGGATAAGGACTGTTTCTCCTTTGGTCATCCACTCAGGTATTTCAGCTGTTCCGTTCAGAATTCTGTTGAAGCACTTTGTTAAAGGTTCTCTTAGTACTGTGATTTTTTTTAACCATATGTTTTGCACCATGTCTGGTCCAGGTGTTTTCCAGTTACTGGTACGTCGTATCATTTCCATCACTTCCCTTTCGGTTAGTGGTTCAAATTCCATCTCATTAATTTCTTCTATTTGGGGATTCCTTCTTGTTGTTTCTATCCATTCCGCCTCTTCATTATGTGTTCGTTGGTCTTCATATATACTCCTCCAAAATGCATCAAGTCTGTCTCTTTCAGGTGGTTTATCAACTTTTATATTTTCACCTCTCAACTCTCTATAGAACTTTCCTTTATCTGTCTGGTACATTTTGTTTTGTCTTTTTCTTTGTTCTTCTTTCTTGTATGAGCTTAATCTTTTTGCTTTTGCTGCTAATTCTAGTTTTCTGCTGCTGATTGCGTGTGTTACTCGATTTCTGCCTCTGCTTCTTCTTATCATATTTTGTGCCTGTCTGATTTTACTTTCCATTGTGATGTTTCCTTCTTCGTATTCTTTTATCAGTGATATTTCTTTTCTAAGTCTCGCTATGTCTCTCTCTAATCTAATTTCCCATGACGGTTTTTGTTCCTTCTTTCTTCCATTTGATCTATTTTTTTCAAATATTTTCCCTCCCATCAAATCTGTTATTGCTCTTGCTGTTGCATAATATAACCTGTTCACTTCTGAGATATCGCATCTCTCAGGTAGTAATCTTGGTAGTACCACTGTCAAATAATTTCAAATTGCTGTGAGTTAGTAGATGACTTTTTAAGTTCCTTTTATGATTACATTCATAGCTGCACTCAGAACATTTAAATAATTTCAAATTGCTGTGAATTAGCAGATGAGCTTTTAAGTTACTTTTCCGATTACATTCATAGCTGCACTCAGAACATTTAAATAATTCAAAATTGCTGTGAGTTAGCAGATGACATTTTAAGCTATCTTTCCGATTACATTCATAGCTGCACTCAGAACATTTAAATAATTTGAAATTGTTGTGAGTTAGCAGATGACGTTTTAAGCTACTTTTCTGAATACATTCATAGCTGCACTCAGAACATTTAAATAATTTCAAGTTGCTATGAATAAGTAGATGAGTTTTTAAGTGACGTTTCTGCTTACATTCATAGCTACACTCAGAACATTTAAATAATTTCAAATTGCTGTGAGTTAGCATATGAATTATTAAGCAACCTTTCCGATTACATTCATAGCTGCACTCAGAACATTTAAATAATTTGAAATTGCTGTGAGTTAGCAAATGAGTTTTTAAGTGACCTTTCTGATTACATTCATAACTGCAATGGGCACACTTAAACTTTCTTTTCTTATGCGTCTTTAAATGGCTCGTCAACTCATCTTTGTTTTTAAAAGTAAAATTACAATATCTGCAACTAAGGTAATCCTGACAATTCTCTTTAATGGCTTGATCAAAAGTTACTGACGTTAAAGGTCTGCTTCCAGAACTTTTCACTTTGGAACCTTGTTCACCTTGATCAGCGACACCAATGAGGGTCTGTAGAAAACAGAAATGAAAAATTTAAAATATGAATGCAGAAGAAATTTCAAATACTTTAAGGAAATGTCTTAAATATAAGATTATTTATTTATAAAACATCTTTTGAAGTTAAAAGAATTATAAAATTTACCAATAATTGAATACTTAAATTTATGAGGGTAACTCTATATAAAGAAAAAAAATAATTTTTTCACCGAAAAAATTAAATCATAATATTGACTTATTACAGTATATTATAATAGCTTTTTCTTATGCATGATTTTATAAAGGAAACTAATCTCTCATAATATATATATATATATATATATATATATATATATATATATATATATATATATATATATATATATATATATATATATATATATATATATATATATATATATATATATAACAAATATATATATATATATATATATATATATATATATATATATATATATATATATATATATATATATATATATAATATATATATATGTATATGTATATATAAATATGTATATATGTATATGTATATATATAAATAATAATAATAATATATATATATATATATATAATAATAATATAATAATAATAATAATAATATAATAATAATATGTATATGAATAATAATAATATATAATATAATATATGTAATATAATATATATGTATATATGTATGTAATAATAATAATAATAATATGTAATAATAATAATAACGTATATTCTTAAACATATATATATAATATATATATATATATATTAATAATAATAATAATATATATTAATAATAATAATAATAATAATATAATAATATATATATAATAATAATAATAATATATATATATATTATATATATATATGTAATGTAATAATATAATAATAATAATAATAATATGTATATATATATATATATGTAATATATAATAATATATATATATATAAGTATATATAATATATATATAATAATAATAATATAATAATAATAATAATATATAATATATATATATATATATGTATAATAATAATAATAATAATAATAATAATATATATATATGTATAATAATAATAATATGTAATAACTAATATATATATTATATATATAATAATAATATATATACTATATATATATATAATATATATATATATATATGTATATATATATATATATAATATGTATATATATATATAATAATATAATAATAATATAATAATAATAATAATAATAATAATAATATATATATGTATATATATATATTAATAATATATATATATATATAGTATATGTATAATAATAATAATATATATATATACATATATATATATATATATATACTATATATATATATATATATATAGTTAAAAAGAATATATATATATATATATATATATATATATATATATATATATATATATATATATATATATATATATATATATATAATATGTAGATAGACAGATATATATATATATAATATATATATATATATATATATATATATATATATATAACTAATATATATATATATATATATATAACGACAACAATTTAAAATATATAAAATATAATATATATATATATATATATCTTTCTTTCTTTCTTCACCTGCCTTTTTTCCCAAGTTGGGGTAAGGTGCTGTATAACATCAGAAGAAGAAAGCAGTAGGAGGGAACGTGACAAACGCGTCGAAGAAGCCCAGCCTTAACGCCTCTGTACCATTAATTAGTGAGCTCGTCACAGACAGAAAATCCACCCTAGAGCATCATGGGACCGCGACGGACCCTCACTATGGTAAATCGTCAATGTAAGGGTTCATCCCCTGGCCCAGGTGGGCCACAACCATGCCCCCATACAAAACCCCACCATTCTCTCCTATCATGCACCTTTATTCTCGCCTCTGCCAAACTCACATTTCTCTCCTTCAGACATTCGTTCACCGACTCAATCCACTTTCTCTTCGGTCTCCCAGCCGGTCGGTTCCCAACACACTCCACTATACATCCGCTTAACCAACCGACTATCATTCATCCTTTCCACTGACCAAACCATCTCAACATACTTTCATTTATTCTCTCATTTACCCCTTTCTTCACACCACACCACTCTCTAATACGTTCATTCCTCACTTTATTAATTCTTTTCACAACTAGCATGCCCCTAAGATTGTCCATCTGAACACATTGAACTTTAGATCTATACTTCTTATTCCAGACCATAGTCTTACTACCATACAATAACACAGGTAACAACATACCCTCATGTAAGACTCTAGCGCACTCAAGACTTAGTCCCTTTACATTCACCAACGATTTAATTGCACCAGCCACCTTCCTGCCATTCACAACTTTCCTACTACACTCTGCATCATCCGTTCCCTTCTCATCCAACACATACCCTAAATATTTAAACTCAGACACTTGCTCAAGCTGCTCACCATCTAACATAACTTCACACTGAGGACTGTCCTCACTCACAACCATAACCTTACTCTTATCTACGTTTACTTTCAAACCCCTCCTTTTACATACCCTGCCAAATCTCTCCACCAATCCTCTCAAACTCTCTTCAGACTCGCCACACAGAACCAAATCATCCGCATACAATAGGTAGGGCACCCTCCACTCCTCTCCATTCTCCATCATTTTAACACCATTTCCTGCCATCCCCACCTCGAATTCTTTCATAACCCCATCCATATACACATTGAATAACCAAGGAGACATAACACAACCCTGTCTCACTCCGCTATTAATCCTAAACCAATCACCATTGACACCATTTATTCTTACGCTTCACTATCGTCATACATACTTTTGATTCCATTCAGAAGCCTACCACCAACACCATATATCACTAATACCTGCCATAAGGCTTCCCTATTAACTCTATCATACGCCTGTTGTAAATCCATAAAACCTAAATATAATTTATTCTTCTTCTCCCTCATTTTCTCAATCATTTGTTTCAATGTAAAGATTTGATCCACACATCCTCTACCACTAAACGCACCTTGTTCTTCACCAATCAGTCCCTCAGTCACTCGACGCACTCTTTCGACCAAAATACCAGCATATACCTTCCCTATAATTTCTACAGTTCCCCTTTTCTCCCTTACCCTTATACAAGGGTACTATTACCGCTCTCCTCCAATCCCTTGGAACTATACCCTCCATAAACGCTTTATTACACAACTTCCAAATCCAATCAATCACCATCTCGCCTCCGCTCTTGATCATTTCACTAGTAATTTCATCTATACCTGCAGATTTACCATTCTTCAACTTTCTCACCCTACCCATTACCTCCTCCTTACTAATAACCTCATCCCCAAAATACCTATTCCTTCTTGCACCATCAAAACCACACACATTCACTAACACCTCATCATTACTGTTAATATTGTGCAGATTTTCAAGTGTTCTTTCCACACTCCCCTCACATCCATTTCATCAGTTACAAAAGCACCATCCCTATTCATTATTCTAAGCAGATTCCTTATTCTCATTCTTAACCTTTCCCGCTTCCTTCCACATTTCTTATGTCTCATTCATCCTCCTTCAAACTGTTCTTTTACCTCTTGTTTTCTCCCTACGTATACACCTTTTTGTTTTTTTTTTTTTCTCCTTATATAATTTAAAAATCTTTTTTTTGAATCTTCATCATTTTGCTTTTATTACATTCAACCACGCTTCTTTTACCTTTAACCGCTTTCATCCCATTCCACCATTCACTGTTAACATTCTTACTTCCTTTGCACTACTAACAATTGCTTCCTTCATTTGCCCCCAGATTTGTTCAGTATCAACTCGTTCACATTCAATTACTAGCGAGCGCTCTTACATACTTATCCTTATTCTCTTGCTCACTTAACTTCTCACTCTTAATTTTACCTACTTCCTTTCGTATCACCTTCCTCTCCATCCAAGCCCCCACTAACTTAATTTTACATAGAACAACATAATGATCCGATAATCCCATTCCTAAACCCTCACTTAACATCAACACATACTTCAACATCTCCTTCTTCACCAACACAAAATCAATCATACTTTTCACTTCGATGCCATACCTACACCAACTCTAGTATACTTATGAATACTATTGTGTTTGAAAGTATTGCTTACACACATACCTCTCTTCACAGAAATCCAATCACCTTCCTACCATTCTACTCATTTTCTCCCCCCACCCCCCAAAACCACCTGTTATACCATCCCTTTTTGATCACCTATAACCATTCAGGTCCCCCAACACTATCAATCTGAAGCTCCTACTCACCCATAACATCATTCAGATTATCCCAAAAAATCGTACTCTCTTCAACGTTTCCTCAGATGGACCATACGTCACAACCACACATACCTTGACCTTTTCAAACTTAAATTTAACCATTAGAATTCTAGGACTCACACACACAAAGTCTACCATAGCTTTGTACCACAGGTCACTCATCAAAATTGCAACTCCTTCTCTCCCTCTCTCATTCTCTTCCACACCAGCACGCACACATTTCACACCACACCACTTAATTTCACCGTTTCCTTTCATCTTTGTTTCAGTCACAGCGAGCAAATCAAATTTGCCCTTTCTAAATACATCCATCACCTCTCTCCTCTTCTCCTCAACATTTATTCCTCTGACATTCCATGTACCCATACGATTCATACAATTTCGCCGAAAATTAGAAGGTCGTTTACGGCGATCACGACCATCTCCGAGGCATGCATCAGCATTCCTAGCAAGAGATAGGTGGTAGTGGGCAGCCAACCCAACTACAAATATATATATATATATATATATATATATATATATATATATATTAAAACAAAACTATATATATATATATATATATATATATATATATATATACCTTGTAATATAACTCTATATATATATATATATATATCAGGGATGGGAAAGGGGAGTCGGAGTCGGGCGTTTTCAAGGGGTAAGGAGTCGGAGTCATTTCCCAAAAAGTCGGGAGTCGATTTTAAAAACGACTCTTTCGACCCTGCTGAAAAAATTTTATACCAAACTTTCACACAAAAATTTGGAAAAACTTAATTGAATTTTTATAAAAGACGTAAATTTTTTTATTTTGACATTTGTTTGTAGCCAATTTAAATTTTTATTTTTAATTTTTCCTTATATTAAAAGAAAAGAAAAACTTTTTCCAGCGATATTTT
>JABUQX010019161.1:42500-45000 GCA_015478945.1 Trachelipus rathkii
CCTCCACTCATCTCCATTATTCTAACACCATTTCCTGCCACCCCCACCTCTAATTCTTTCATAACCCCATCCATATACAAATTGAATAACCAAGGAGACATAACACAACCCTGCCTTACTCCACTATTAATACTAAGCCAATCAGTTTTGACACCATTTATTCTTACACACGCCTCACTAACGTCATACATACTTTTGATTCCATTTAGAAGCCTACAGTATATATAGTACATTCAACCACGCTTCTTTTTTACTTTTAACCCATGCCCGCACCCCCACAGGTCCGCTAAAACATCTTTTACCTAAGAATATTTACTTTACACAATCAAATACTTTCCCTTTAAAAAAAGTTCTCCTCCCCAAAAATCAAAAACAATGATTTCATAGAATGCGTATATTCCATACCTTGCAAGGATCGCAATTTAACTTATTTTGGCGAAACAAATGATTTTACTCGAAGGTCATATCAGCACAAATATGATCTTAGGATTGATAATATAAATTCGGCCCTTACGTTCCATAGAACCAACCACAATCATTCTATTGCAATAAACAACATAAATAAAATCTTTAACACTTCTGATACCGATCTTAGAAAACAAATCGAATCATTTTGTATAAAGAATTGGGAAAATTATAATAAACAACAGGGTGAAACTAAGATAGATTCGATTCAGTTGAATGTAATGAAGGATACATACTTCTATAAAATATATATATATATATATATATATATATATATATATATATATATATATATATATATATATATATATATATATATATATATATATATATATATATATATATATAGATAACGCCTCGTGGCGCAGGAGGTTGAGTCGCCGCCTCTCATACGAGAGGACGCTGGTTCAAATCCTCCGCGTAGCAGTTGGAGTTTTATCTACCTGGGGGCAAGAATTAAAACTCGACTGCGAACACGCTGGTGGCGCTGGTTTGGGATAGCCGGCCTTAAAGTTCGATTTCCTGTGGTCCCCCCGTGTTACCCCCTGCATAGGGGATAAGCACGTTAAAAGGTAGTTTTTTTTTTAAAAAAATAATATAAAAAACCAACCAACTCCAAAATTCAAAATTTACAGACAGTCTGAAACTCTCGATTTTTGACTCTCGTTGATTGCGTAGCCACCTACCTGAAGAGGTCTGTCTACATAGAGACGAAAGCTTGTAGTTGTACATTAGTTTTCATCATGAAGTAAAATGTGTTTTATTTTGAAAGTCAATTTTGTGAAAAATTTAAGTTACCATTAGTGTTGTTTAAATTATAGGATGAATAAAAAGTTTTTAAAAGTGCGTTAAATTTATTAAGTAACCAAAATTATGGCAGAAATTACCATATATATATAGATAAATATATATATATATATATATATATATATATATATATATATATATATATATATATATATATATATATATATATATAGGTAGATATAGATATTTATATATATAATATACTCCCTGATATATATATATTAGTGATGGGACGATTAATCGTCATCGTCATCGGCAAAAATCGGCATATTTTTTTTCAATCGTCATCGTCATCGTCATCGGCAATTTCTGCCGATTATTTTGCCGATTAATTGAACAAATATTAAGAATTTTGGATAATATTAAAACTCAATAATATATATATATATATATATATATATATATATATATATATATATATATATATATATATATATATATATATATATATATATATATATATATATATATATATATATATATATCGTATATATATATATATATACCCATTTTGATTATGGTATGTATGACATTCCAGTTCCTAATGGTTCGCCTTTCTGTTCTGCGTTCATATCCACACTCATCCTCCAGACATCTTAGAGACACCATCTTTTATCCACATATCATATACACATACTTATATCCACACCCCTCTTATAGACAACATCTTACAGACATCCCTATCCCTTATATCCCTATGTGTGGGGGGAAAAATTGCCGAGATCGTATGTCCTGCGTGTCGTAGAAGGCAACTAAGTGATGGTGGTAGTTGGGTTGGCTGCCCACTACCACTTATCTTTTGCCAGGAATGCTAATGCATGGCTCAGAGAAGGTCGTGATCGCCGTCATCGGCGTCCTATCTTTCGGCGAAAATGTATGAATCGTATGGATACATGGAATGTCAGAGGAATAAATGTTGAGGAGAAGAGGAGAGAGGTGATGAATGTATTTAGAAAGGGCAAATTTGATTTGCTAGCTGTGACTGAAACAAAGATGGAAGGGAAACGGTGAAAATGAGTGGTGTGGTGTGAAATGTGTTTGTGTTGGTGTGGAAAGGAATGAGAGGGGGATAAAAAGATTTGCAATTCTGATAAGTGACTTGTGGTAGAGAGCTATGGTAGATTTTGTGTGTGTGAGGTGCCTTTAAGAATTCTAAAGGTTAAATTTAAGTTTGAAAAAGTAAAAGTATGTGGTTGCGACATATGGTTCATGAGAGTAATTTTGAAGA
>JABUQX010019161.1:52500-65000 GCA_015478945.1 Trachelipus rathkii
ACACATTGTACTTTAGATCTATACTTCTTATTCCAGACCATAGTCTCACTACTATATATTAACACAGGTAACAACATACCCTCATGTAAGAACCTAGCGCACTCAAGACTTAGTCCCTTTACATCACCAAGGTTTTTAATTGCACCAGCCACCTTCCTGCCATTCACAACTTTCTACTACACCTCTGCATCACCCATTCCCTTTATCCAACAATATATCCTAAATCATTTAAACTCAAACACTTTTTCAAGCTTGCTCACCATTAACATAACTTCACACTGAGGGACTCCTCACTCAACAACCGATGACCTATTACTCTTATTCTATTGTTTACTTCAAACCACTCCGTTTAGAACCCTATCAAATCTCTCTACTAATCTTCTCAAACTATCTTCAGATTCGTCACATAAAACCAAATCATCCTCATATAATAGGTAAGGAACCCTCCACTTTCTTCCATTCTCCATCATTCTAACACCATCCCCTGCTACCCCCCACCTTCTTAATTATTCTAATTAACCCAAAAATCCATATACAAATTGGAATTAACCAAGGAGACATAGACACATCCCTCCCTCACTCCACGCTATTAATACTTAACACTAATCACTTTCAACTCTATTTATTCTTACACATGCTTCAATATCGTAATACATATTTTTGATTCCATTCAAAAGCTTACCACCAACACCATATATATCGCTAACACCTGCCATAGAGCTTCCTTATTAACCCATTATCATAAGCCTGTTGGCAATCCATAAAAACCTAATTACAATTCTCTTCTCCTTCCTTCATTTTCCCAATCATTTGTTTTCAATGCAAAGATTTGATCCAACCACATCCTCTACCACTTCTAACGCTCCCTTGTTCTTCACCAATCTGTTCTTCGCCCAAAATACCAGCAGATATCTTCCCTACAACACTCAATTAAACTATTCACCCTACATATTACAGTTACATTACCCAAACCTTACCCTTATATAAGGGTTGTATTATTGCTCTCCTCTAATCTCTCGGAATTATGCCCTCCATAAATGGTTTGTTAAATAACTTACAACATATCCAATCAATCACCATCTTCGCCTATAACGCATTATATATATATATATATATATATATATTATATATAATATATATATATATATATATATATATATATAATATATATATATATATATATATAGATATATATATATAGATATATATATAGATATATATATATATATTTGCCCATAAAAAAAAATCTTGTGTGGGCAAATAAGGGTTTAGGCCTCTGAAGGTAAATTGATAACGTCCAACTCGATCAGAATTTATTTTACAAAATCAAAGAAGATATAGTCCAAAATTACAGGTACGCAAGGTGCCTAAAAAGACATAAAAAAAAATTAATAAAATCATAACGAAAAGGAGCATACAAAAATTTATTTCATCCTATAAGCTGATTTCTGTTAAAAATCCTTTAACTAGTTTTCTAAAAATTTTGGCACAAATCTTCAAACTGAAATAAAAAAAAATCTTTTAAAACAGATTCACAAAATTTGACTATTAAAACCCAAATTTTAATACAAAAATTAGAAAATTTTACATATTGTCAAAAACTATTCTTGGTCCTATGAAAAATTAAAATTGAGTTTAGTAACAACAAATAAAAAAAAGGAGCCAAGAAACTTCTAAATTTATTTTAAATTTTTCAAAAATAAATTGTAAGTTGAGAATGTTCTGGTGGTAGAAGTGTAGGGAGTGTATGTTATATTATATGTTAAAAATAAACTCCGAACAGCAGGTAATATTTGCAAATGCTTTATTTATTTAAAGGGGTGCAACAATATAAAATTTCCCAAATAATTTTTTATTTTTATTATTATAATTTTTTTTTTTTTTTTTTTTTTTTTTTTTTTTTTTTTATTATTATTATTATTATTATTATTATTATTATTATTATTATTATTATTATTATTATTATAATTATTTTATTATTATTATTATTATTATTATATTTTTTTCTTATTATTCATTATTATATATTATTATTTATTATTTCATTATTTTCGCAGTCTTATCATTCTTTTATTTATTTTAGTACTACCATCATCCTTATTATTATTATTATTATACGGGCTCTTCATGGACTATTTAATAAAACTTTAAAAAAAAAAGGAAATATTTCACCAAAAACTTTACATTGAAAAGATGGAACTAGGTAAGGATCACAAGTGAAAGAAAATATAAAAAAATAAAAAAAATCGAACACGAATCTGAAGAAAATAATATATATTTTCTTTGGAGTTTGGGAGGAAGTTTATGTAACAGCTGGGGGAAAACACAAGAAAAATAAATATCAAAGTGTTTGGTTAAATTGAGTCCAAAACTCCCAGTTTCATTAAAATGTAAATAAGGAAAATAAATCTTTAAAAAAAATTAAATTCAGACGAACTTTCAAAAATTTCAACGGCAATAATTATTACGATGGAAATGTAGAAGTTATGTTTGCGAGTAAAATAGTTTTATAAATTCAAACAAATTTCAAAAACTTACCGGAAATTCACAAAAATGAGATAACTGTTTTTAAAAGAGAGGCGACTATACGGCAGAGCATCAGGCGTCAGAATAAGAATTTTGAAAGGAACAAGAGATTATCTCGGGGGTGAAAAATAGGGGGTGGAAGAGAGGGGGATGATTCGAGCTTCAGTTTCAAGTGATAGGAAAGTTGAAAAATAAATATGATAGGAAAAGTAAATAGTACAAAAAGGACTTTGGCTACGTGATAAAAGATTCTGGAGCGTACGTGAGGAAAGTAATATATTTTATCTGAAAAGAAAAATTGATAAATGAAAAACAAAATAGATATCACAAATTTTGTTTTTCATATAAGCCTTGAACAGATAACTCTATGTGAAAGAGTTTCCCCTGCCAGTGAAAAGAAAAGGAAATTGAGGTATGCAATTTATGCAGGAGGATTTGAATATGTGGGTTCTAGCCCAGGGTAAATGGAAGAGGTTGATTTTGGTTCGGGTATAGGTGCACGTTGGACCACTGTATATTGAACACTAGGGGCTGCAGAAGGAGCTGCAGGTGGTACTGGAGTAGGGCGAAGTTTAAAATAAACCAAACAGATTCCTAAGAAGCTTAGTATGGTTGCAAAAATGGAGAATCCGGATATAGAAAAAGAATGGATATTTATGCTTTTCTGAGTTTGTAAAGTTCGATTGATAGTGTCAAGAGACTCATCCCACTGGGGATGTAATGGTTTTAATTTTAATTTGGAAGTCAGAGAAGTAACATTTGGGATAAAATTTTGACGATCAAGTGGATATTCAGGAAGTTGAGAATCTTTGTTAATCCAACTTGTCTGCACGGAAGAATGGGAAGGGTACCTGAAGGTGTATTTGTCTGAAACAAATGTGCATCCTTGTGGGAGGAGGAAGATGTTACTAGTAATTAATCTGGGTTGATTTTTGGGACAGGAGATTGAAGCTACGACCTTGGAAGAGAAAGTGAGTAGGGTTTGATGTCCGACCTTAAGATTGAAAGGGGCTTCAGAGAGATAGGAAATGTAGTTACAATGACTGGTTTGATTTGTTCTTAATATTGCGGATATGATACAGTTTTGGTAATCAAGTGATTGCGTGGGGTTAGATGGGAAGCAAATGAAATTTGAATCATAATGTTTACAAGTGTCTTCTGTCAAACTTTTACTGTAGGTATATTTGAGAGTCTGATGATTTAGAAAATAGTAGGGATATTCGTTATTTAACATCAGTCTTGGGTATGTGGCATTTAGTGGCGTGGGGAAAGGAATTACTTTATAAATTTTGTAAGAAGTTTCGTCGGAAAATGGAATGATAGTAGATAGAAGGTAAGCATCGTCTTCGTGTATAAATGACCAAGATAGAGATAGGAACTTGTAGAATGATTCGTGCGTAAGAGGTATTATTGGTTGGTGTTGTAAAATTTGGCTACTATTTCTGATAAGCTCGTGTAAAATATCATAAGAATATACATTTAAGGGGGTGTTTTGGTACTTAGGAGTACGGCGAAATTTAGCAAAGTTAAAAATAATTCCAAGAGCTTCATCGTTAAACAGTATTTTTTTATCTCCGAGTTAGTCTTCTAACAAACAGTCTTTTCGTATTCGAGGAAGGTGCTTGAGAATGGAGGTTGATCTATTACGCTCATTTATATAGACGCTCGTATTTTAAAATTGTCATTTTAATTTTTTAATATACGTTATATTAAAATAAAGACATTTACTTGCTCTTTAAGTTTATAAATATGGGCTCTCGTATCTTGTAATAAGTTAATTTTGAGTTATTAAGTTTATAACTACTCGTCTCATGATGCTGTCCCAAATAGATTTAAGTCTCAATTGCCCTGAATTCATCTCATAGCATTATTAGTAAGCAACTCTAGCTTACTTCCGTGGTTCTCGCTAGGTGACTGAAGGTACTGATATTTAAAGAGGGATAGTACCCAAGTGGTCTTGTGAGGTATTAATCTTCTTACCAATTGTTTCTTGAAGTTTTCTAAGCAAATAATGATATGAATGTATTATGTTAGTTCATGTGAAGTTTGGTTAGCGCTTAAATCTACTGTTGAACCTCTGTTTGCAAGTATGGGTATGTATACTTAGTTAGTAAAGCGTAGGATATTTTTGATTCATTAATAACATTTCTAATTCATAATGATATAGTATTAATAATTCCTTTTGAGCATCTTAAGTAGATAATTTAATATTCACTAGTAGCTTGAAGTAAACCATCTTGAATGTCAACTGCTTGTTTTTTAAAACAAAAGCCTGATTTGAATTCAAATATATTGTTGATACTTGTGTTTTCTATTACCAGAGTCGAAGATTTTTGATGCAAGATAAAAGAAGAGGATAATCCAGTTGTCTCAATCATGGCCTTTGTCTAGAATCCGAACCGCATAATAGATGGAAAGAGAGAATGACCTTGTAAATTATGATAGAAAGGTTTTAGAAATTCTGTGCATTCTTACACTACTTATTTGTCCTTTATATCTTGTCTTATCTTTTGGAACTTGAGAGCGTTTCTAATTAATTATACATGGTTAGAAATGTTTTCCTTAATATGTCTTTAATCTATTTATACAGACCTGTAAATAAATGTTAAAATAGTCGTGTCCCGTCGAAAGGTACTTTAAAATTAAATAACACCATGATTTTAGGCAGAGTCTTGGGGTGGGAAACCTTATCCTTGAGGGATGTTTTGTGCCTGATTGAGTATGATATTATAAGTATGTATCCCACTATGTCCCTCTAAATTAGTCACCCCTATAGTGTCTGTTCCCCTTAAGCCATTGGGTGTTGGAATGTTTTGTGTTCTCGAATTGGGAAATTAGGAACGAACGTGTGGTCACGAGATCTATCATCAGGGAGAGAAAGAGTAAGGTGGAGAAAGTGTCTTCTAGCTGAATGAATATTAGGGAGTGGAGGAGGTATGTCCTAGAGTGGGAGGAATGTTTGAAAGACTGTACGGGGGTTGTAAGGGCCTTGAGACCACTCGGAGAGGATGGGCGCTATGGTGGTAAGGATAATGAGGTTTATGGAATACTGGGGTAGGCATGTGGTAGAGAACTTTGAAGTGACCTCAATCCCTTAAAGGGTGCGTTTAAACCATGATGGGTATGAGAGGATAAATTGAGAACCCTGGATGCTGGAGCTGAGACGGCGAAGAGAATTGTCTCGATAAGAATAGAGGTGGAGGTGTTGTAGAGGGAAGACATCCTTTAAATAATTTACTCTGAATAGGAGGCGGAAGGGAGAAAAGAAAATTTGGGATTTGGACAGACGGGGCCAGAGCCAGCGTGGAGAGCGGAAGGGGTGGGGATAATTGAAGCAGTGAGGACCGCGGGCCGCAGATGGAAAGATGTGCTCGTAATAGGGGAAGGAGGTGTGAATGAATAAGTGAAATGAGATGAAGAGTAGAAGGAAGAAGGATGGTGGGGACAAGGATAGGAGGTGGTAAAGGAATCGGTTGGAGCGGGTTGGCAATTAAATGCAGTGAATGGAAGCTGTTCTTGGAAATAGATAGTATCGATGATAATAGCAGAGGAGATGCTGAAGTAGGAGGGGAGAGGATCTACAGTTAAGTGAATAGGTTATAGAGAAGGTAAGGCTTGAGACGTTGAATAGCATATATGTAGAAGCAGAGGAAGAAAGTTGATCAATCGACTGTTCGGGGTCCTTGCGGAGGACCGTATATGGTACATTCAGTACGTCTAGTAGTATTTTGTTAATGTATCTATATGTCCCTATGCGACGCATGCAAAATGTTTATAGATGTTTGTAAACACTGCCATAATGAAGTTTAAGATTTATTGAAATGATAAACCAGATAATCACCGCTTAACATATGAAAACCGGGGCCGCACTCATATGGGTAAAGCATTTGGTGACTGACCGGGGTTTCTTGTAACGTTCCAACAAACGAAAAAAACATTAATCGCCAACCTCTAATAATGGTGTTGATAGTATTGCCTCTTATGTAAATGTTTAAGGCATTTTGTATTTGGTTTCTTTGCAAAATATAGGTCACTAGCTTGGCTCGAAAATGAGATCGCCCTTTCAGCAAGACTTTGACCTATGTATTATTGATATATAGGTTTAGGATGGCTTCGTAACCTTTAGTAAAAGGTAGAATAATACATTAGGGTAAGAGGCTCCCAAGAATCTATCGTTTTGTTGTATAGTAAAAAAGAAAATCTGACAGAAGGTGATAGTAGCAACCTAATGTAGAGGATACTTGTCACGATGCGAATCGTAGTATGTATGGCAATATGATATAATAAGAGAATCACAAGTAATCTAGCTCCAATTCAATGCGTTACAAATTAACATAATGATAAATCTATAAGTGGTATGCATATTTGCAACATGAACTACTTCCGCCAAACTGTTGCAATAGAAAGAGATGTCCAACAAACTATGTTTAAACAGCTTGATCTTCCGACTGTTTGCTAAATTTCCTTTAAAATACTCGAGAAGTCATCTCAGGGGCAGCGAAGATCAACTCAATAGATATTCCATTAGCCTATGATCGGCCAAATAACCTTTCCAGTAAAGATGCAGGTGATGCAATGTCCTATGCATGTGGTCTGAATGAGAGTGGACAATGTTACACGTATCTCGTGAGACTGTCCATGTCATTACCAAAATAATGAACTGCCTTAAGTTTCCCTTGCAGTTGGCAAATGGAGACCAAGTAGTATCGAGAGATCTTCAGAGAACGAGCTCGAATAGAGGATGAATCAGATTGAAACATACAGCAAGATGTCGATTGAGGACGTTGCTTCCCTTCTGACAGAGGTAGACAGTGCATTGAACTATTCCTATACACCAGAGATGTATAGTCTCAAGGAAATGTATTACCTGATCCTATAAACAGTTCTGTCAACACCACAGTGTCCTGCTGGGAGAGAGTCGTGGTTGAATTCGATAATTGAATGGATCATGGAATCTGGGATTTGGATCAAAAATGCGCCATTTTGCGTGGCATAATGAAGAATGTCGTCAATGAGGACGTGGGGAAATGTATATCTGCAGAAATGTCTTGCTGCTGCAGAGGTTTATTATGGGAGATAAGAGGCTTCGCGAAATCATAAAGAGCTTTTAATCTATGACACGCTCTTTGTTCTTTGACGAAGTTTTCCTTAGTGAGATGGAAGCGTGTGGTTGGCAAAATTGTATTTTGCGCAAAGGTATGTGTGAGGGGGGGAGGGTTGCGACTCAAGTAATCAGGTATTATATTTAATTTTCCTTGCTTATAAACAATCGTGGGATTGAAATGTTGTATAAAGAGATTCCACCTTTCAAGTCTTCCAGAGAGTTGTCTATGTCTGATGAGGTGGATTAGAGGCTGATTATCGGTAATAATCGTAACCTCGTAACCGAAGATCGTGTTACGGAATTTGCGTAATGCGAAAACAATTGCTAAAGCTTCCAATTCCAAGGTATGGTAATTTGTTTCAGCTTTAGAAAGAGATCTAGAGATAAAGGAGAGAGGTCTCTCTTTATTGTTATCATCCATTTGAAATAGAACGGCTCCCAGAGCAACATTAGAAGCATCCGTGTTTATGAAGAAAGGTTTGTCATAATCGGGATAGCACAACTGCGGTTGCAATAAGAGTTCGTTTTTAAGTATTTCGAACGCCTTATTTTGTTCAGGTCCCCAGAAAAATGTGCTGTTTTTCTTTATGAGTTGTGTAATGGGCTTGACAGTCTGGGAGTAATGGGGTAATAAATGAGAAAAATAAGTTAGAAAACCAAGAAGAGACCGCGTTTCTGAGACGTTTGTTGGGGGTTTGAACCCTGTGAGAGTCTTGAGTTTTAGAGGATCTGGGGATATCCCATTTTTGGAGATTTTAAAACCGAGAAAAAGGAGAGAGGTTCTCAAAAACTTACACTTCGAAAGTTTCATTTTAAGCCTGTTTTTGCGAAAAGAATCGAAGACTTTCTTTATATTTTCTAGGTGATTTTCCAGAGATGTTCCCATAATAAGAACGTCGTCAAGAAAAACTCTGCAGGCGTCACCTAATAGATGATGCAAAGCGAGTTCCATTAGATTCGCAAAACAGGAAGGAGCATTTGCTAATCCAAAATTTAATCTCGTAGGTGTATATTGACCCCTTGTTGTTCTGAAAGCGAGGAGCGGTTGTGTCTCCTCTTCGATTTCAATGCAGGTATAGCCCGACTTTAAGTCCAAAGCTGTGTAGAAGGAACTGTTTCCCAGTGAACTTAAAATGTCCGTAATACACGGAAGGGGGAAGCGCGAAAGGACAGTGTGGGAATTAAGAAGTCGATAGTCTGCAACAATACGGTTAGTTGCAGATCCTTTTTTTGGTATCACCAGAAGGGGGGCGCTGTGAGGGCTGGAGATGGGTCTAATATAACCTTTGTCCAACGAATCCTCCACCCACCGCTCAATATCTTTGAGGTAGCGGTGGGGGAGTCGATATTGAGGTCGGTATAATACCTTTGGCGCGTCGTCTTTCAAAGTAACACTAAACTTCGTTAGGTGTTTTTGTGAAATTAGGACTTCAATCATCCCCATATAGGCTATTTTATATCCTTGTGTAAGCATGAGAAGATCCCAAATAAATTTTCAGTTGAATTTGGAATCAGTTAAGTGTTTTGCGCACCTCATCTTTCCTCGTTTTGAAAAGATCTCCTTGATATTTCTCTTTTATATGTACTGAGTTGTGGAATGTGTGTTATAAACTTTAGACGAGGTAGCGACATTAATATGCGAAAGTGTCCAAAAGGAGAATCTAAGAAGTGAAAAAGAGGATTGGCTCTTGTAGTAAAGTATTTGTTTTTGGCAGCCGTGTGAAGGGTGCCTGGCCCTGTGACATATTTAATATATCAATAAGAACGTTGTATACCTTTTATATATCTCGATGCTCATAACACACCTATAAAGAAATAAAGTTATGAAGAAAAGCCCAATCACTTAAGTAATGCCAAAAATTAGTAAACCGGTAGTGGGGTGGGTTTCGCTAATGAAGAATGCTTGACAGTACAAAGTTGTAGAGTAGAATCAATAGATGACTTATCAATATGATGAGGTTAAATCCTGTGTCCAAATAGTATCAATTAATAATCATACATAGCTTATGGTCGTTTTTTATTAAGTGTAGGGGAAAGATATGGTGGGTTATCTTGGTGTGTGGTGACCTTTAGCGGCGCTGGGTGATATATGGGTGAAGGGCATTGAATATTAGTTCAGGTCCAAGACAAATACATGCGTATATTATATATTTGTCTGCTCTCATATAGTATTAATTTGTGTATGAGTTTTATGAAAATATATTTCTCCTAAAATGATAATCTGCTTTGTAAACGCTACAAATTGTGAATTCATCGACTGACAATGAAATATTTATGGTACAACTTACTTTAATGTGTATTATATGATAAATTCGATGTCCATAGCTGATCAAAAAATCTCCAGTGATGGACTTCAAAGTGATCGGTGTTTTAGTAAGTGGTATATTAATACAAAATTTGTTTTCTAATTCTAAAATAAGAGATCGTCTGGCCAAACTCGAATTAGATCCCGAGTCGATTAAAAAGCGTTTATTCTCTAAAGTGTAAGTATCGAATGATATATGCGAGTTGAGAAAATAAGCTGGGCCAATCAATGGGTGAGAGATATCGTCTACATCTACTGCCAAATTTGTGTCATTTGTAAAAGATGAAGAAAATGTCAGCTCTTGTTGAAGAGCTGTAGGAGTAGAGGGAAGAGTGAAATCATTGGGATACAGGGGAAGCCGGGACTCCGTTTTAGGTAGTGGGTGAGAAGAAAAAGACGATAAAAATTAAGGAGCTGGAAGTGGGGCCTCTGGAGAGGAAGAAGGGAGAATTTTAATAGTTTTCGTCTCGAGTTCCCCCTATAAACCAGAAGCCTGATGGGGAGTGGTTTTAAAAATAGCTTTTCATTAAAAAGTGGACCAAAAAGAATCTGAAGACAATCAATTTATAAGAATCTGGAATGTGCCTTTGTGATTTCCATTTTGGGGTAATTTAAAGAAAGCAAAATCAATATATGAGAGAAGGAAGTCAACTTGGGGATGTAACTAAAATACTAATGCCAAATATTCAAAAGAGCGGAAGTTTAATGTTGGAAGAATAAAAAGGTAAAAATAATTGTTTAAAAGTAAATGTGGAAAAGGAAGTAAATAATGCGCCGAAGAATTAGTGAAATATTTCCTATACGTTTATTCCTATTATAAACCAGTAGGAAATAGTTCTTTACCAATGCATTTCTATTAAATTTTTAGAGTTAAAATATTTTTACTTAATGTTCCAGTTGCGTAAGCATTTCTTCTAAACTTATTTTGTCAATTATACTAACTCTCTCTTTCCGTCTGTAAAAAGAATTGAAGGTGTGCTTACACTTTAATTTCCAGTGGTTAAAATATCCCATAAGTGCATCCAGCCGTATGCCATGTCCCTTCTCAGGAACCCTGTGGGCATATATCCAATCTCACTTCTCGCCTGCGCTCACCTCAGCGTCCGTGGCTTGTGACCTGTTCAACTAAATGCTTTAGTTAGCCATTACTGGGCCAAGTGATTCAGTTCGCGAGAGCCATCTGCTTTCCAAAAGTGTTTGTGGAACTACCACTATTACTATCAGTGCTATAAAATATAATCTACTCGCCTTAATATCCACACTATCTTCTATAGCTAAATCGTGTGGCCTATCATAAGAAAAACAATTTATACTCCTACCTTCCAAATTTCTATCCTCTGCAAACTCCATATTCAAAGATATGTGTGACTTAACCTCAAATCCAACATCACCATTGAAAACTACACCATCGTTACCATCTCCAATTTCATCTGTGCTCGAGCTTTCAACACCAACTTGCAACTGCTTTAAATACACCTCGCTCTTGGAGTTTGCCTCTGCCCCATCTCTGTTCACCTCGGCAATATCTGTGGCTTGCGAATCTGGTCCATACTCATCGTTAATCTGGAAATTTTTAATAAAACATTGGGAAGATAAAAGAGTTTTGGCAAGTGAAAGATTCATGTTGCACTCTCCCGAATTGGAATGTGCAATATGATCTTCCTTTAGCTTAATACACTTTGACATGTCTACTGCTTTTCTGTTTCTGGACCTAAAAAGAGTTACACCATTTTCAGACACAGCGGAGTCATGAAAACCTAATCCTAAAAATTGTAAGTCAGCGCTAGAAATGCTATCATTAAAAGTTATATCATTACTGAGGCATGCATGAGAGTTAGTATTAAAATCAAAAATATTATTAATATTAAAAAGAGAATTATTTAGAGGCTTTGCAACATTACTCTTTGAGAAAACTACCTCGCTGTTGGAATTAACCTGTGTGGAAAGTGTGTTAACATTAGAGAGAAAATTAAAATCATTATTAACAATGTTGGTAGAGTTTATAGAAACAGGATACCGGAGGGGAGAATTTGCTTGGTGTTCTACCCTCCTAAATTTTAAAAATCCTGTTGCTGAGCATCATAAAGACCATCAGTTTCCTCGTCATAATAGTAGTTTTCTTCATATTGGTCTTCAGGAGTGGGATTCGTAAATGTTTGTAGGCTCTACCATTTGAGTATAGGAAGTGTGATTTCGTCTCCAGGAATTGTTGCGAGTCGGTTGCGTTCTTCCAAAATTTGCAGCTCTGGTTTGAGGTTTAAACTCCTATGGTAAGAAGGTTTAAAAATTCCGGACGCCCTTTCCATCCTATTTTTGTATAATGTCCCTTGCTTTAATTTTGGTCCGGTGAATTTGGGACATGCCTTTCAAACGGGTGGGTTAAAGGATCAAATTGGAAACCTCCATCGAGAACCTTTAACATTGAGCCGGGTGGAACCCCCTGGGTTGGAAATTTTGAAAGAACATTTTTCGCAGTGCGTTGAAAGGGCCAGTATGGGGATGAAGGGTGACTCCTCTCTCGCAAAGTTAAAGCACAACGGGCAGGCCCTCTGGGGTTGAGGAACT
>JABUQX010019161.1:72500-73775 GCA_015478945.1 Trachelipus rathkii
GAGGGGAGTGTTGGAAAGAACACTTCGAAAATCCGCACAAATATAAACAGTAATGATGAGGTGTTAGTGAATGTGGTGTGGTTTTGATGGTGCAAGAAGGGATAGGGGTATTTTGGGGATGAGGTTTTAGTAAGTAAGAGGGAGGTAATGGGTAGAGTGGAAAAGATTTTGAAGAATGGTAAATCTGCAGGTTTATAGATGAAATTCACTAGATGAAATGATCAAGAACAGAGCCGAGATGGTGATTGATTTGGAATTTGGAAAAGTTTGTGTAATTAAAGCGTTATGGAAGGGTTTAAATAGTTTCCAAGGGATTGGGAAGAGCGGTAATGTACCCCTTATATAACGGGTAAGGGAGAAAAAAGGGGAAATTGTAAGAAGTTAATGTAGTTATAAAGTTGAATTTTTGAGTGTTGTTAGGGGGTATATGCTGGTATTTTTGGTCGAAAGGAGTGGGTGAAGAACAAGGTGCGTTAAGGAGTGGTAGAGGATGTGTGGATCAAATCTTTACATTGAACAAATGGAATTGGAGAAAATGGAAGGGAGAAACGAAATAAAATTATAATTTAGGTTTTTAATGAAATTTTACAACGGCGTAATGATAGAGTTAATAAAGGGAGCTTTATGGCAAGTAATTAGTGATATATTGGTGTTTTTTGGTAGGCTTCTGAATGGAAACAAAAGTGAAAAATGTATGACGATAGTGAAGCGGTGTGTAAGAATAATGGTGTCCCAAATGTGATTGGTTTTAGGAATTAACCGCGGGAGTGGAGACAGGGTTTTGTGTTAAGTTTCCTTGGTTATTCAATTTATGTATATGGATGGGGTTATGAAAGAATTTCGAGGTGGGGTAATTGGCAGGAAATGGGTGGTTAAAATGGATAGAAGAATGGGATGAGTGGGAGAGTTGTGCCCTAACCTATTAATATGGCGGATGAATTTGGTTCTTGTGTAGCCGAAAATCTGAAGAGAGTTCGAGAGGATTGGGTAGACGAGATTTTGGCAGGGTAATTGTAAAAGGAGGGGTTTTTGAAAGTAAACGTAAACCAAGAAATAAGAGTAGGGTTATGGTTGTGAGTGAGGAACAGTCCCTCAGTGGTGAGTTAAATGTTAGAATGGTGAGCAGCTGGAAGCAAGTGTCCCCCTGAAAGGTTTTAAATATTTTAGGGTTGTTTGGTTGGATGAGAAAGGGAAACGGTGGGCAGAAGGTGTAGTAAGATAAAGTTTTGTTGAATGGTCAGGAAGGCGGTTGCATGGTGCAATAAAGATCGTCGT
>JABUQX010019162.1:0-10000 GCA_015478945.1 Trachelipus rathkii
AGAGTCTAGGGGGCTAGTATCTTTGGGTAGTTTACTAAGGCCTTTCCTGGCTATTAAACTCACATGTTTTAACACTAGGTTCTATACAACCATGTTTACTGCTTAACATCATACTTTAAACTGCTTTACCTCACTAATATTCATTTAAACATTACTACCTTAAAACAGTAAATCAGTAAATCAATAGAGGTGTGACCTAACCCCAAGGGGGGATTAGAATGCTTTTGTTTTACTGCTTTTACTGTCTTTAACTCATGTTTTACTGCTTTAAACTTTCTGCTTACTGTTTAAACTTTCTGCTTTACTGCTTTAGACTTTCTGCTTTACTGCTTAACTTTCTGCTTTTACTGTTTAACTCAATATTTATTAACATTATGTTTTTATTTTGTTTTAATACTTTTTTTATTTTATTATTATTTTTATTATTTTTATTATTTTTATTATTTTTTATTATTTATTTTTAATTTTTATTATTATCATTATGTTATTTCCTTCATGCCTATTGTTATTATTATTTAGAACCACACACACAGCACACATACAATCACACAACACACACACACTTACCCTTACACACATTCATATTGACCACTTCCTACACACTTCACTAATGACACTTATCATTCCACCCATAGACACTGTACCATTTACCTTATATCCACATCTTCACTATAACTTATACCACGATTACCTATGACACTTACATTTACCATAGACACTTACAGTTTACACTTCTTACACTCACACACAATTTACTTACACTCTCAACAGAATTTATTAAACACACGCAGACTTTACCTACACCCACACCCAGATTTACTTTCACACACAGATTTACTTACACGCCCACACCACACACTCACACACTCACTTACACATATAAAGTATAATTTATAAAACATTTTATGTTTTAAAATTAAAAAGTACATTTATAATTACTCATTCAGATATAACAATTATTTCAAAGTTCTTAAAACTATCTATAATATAATCAATCATTACCTTGAACAAAGATTATTATTAACTGTTTAATGACTTTTTGTTTATAATTTTATAACTATCAAGTTTATAAATAATTTTTACTAAAATTTTATGAAATTTTTATAAAACATATAGTTTTACGTAACTTAAGGCAATAAATCAGTAAATCAGTAAGGTCCAGTCCCTAGCACCCCTCTACACCAAACTCTGCCACGTTTTGTTCTATTGACTTACTGCCTTACATCATCTTTAGCCATGTAATAAGTATAAAGAACTAAATAAGTTCTTCTCTGCTAACATAAAAAATGTATTTTATTAAAATCTTCTAAGTTCTTATTTAAAAATAACAATTATTCATTCTTACATTTATATTATTCATCGATGTTAACTAAAATATTTCAAGTTTTTTAAATAATTCGGTTTTTCTTTATTATTATAATTATTATCTATGTACATTGTCAATTCATCACGAGAAAACACAACAAACCCTGCACTCCTTACAGATCGAACTGACTCTCTCTGTAAATGTTTGTAGGATAATCCATTGTATCCCGGAGCGATTTGAAGCCTAATTCCAGGTCAAAAGTATATTTCAAACTGACCTGTTTCTGTAAAAATGGGTTGAAATAACTACGTTAGGCCTAAATTTAAGGCCTAAATTTAGGATAAGCCTTTTGTATCCCCGGCTAATTTAATCCTAATACCAGGTCATAAGGTAATTCCAGTATAACCAGAATCATTGTTATTATTATTTTTTTAAATATATTTCAACTGAAAAGTGTTGGAATCGGTAAGATCCCTTTATAGCAGGTAAAAAAGAAATGGTTTTCCTGTACTTGTGATTGTCGGAGTAATCCTTATCTCTATAAGACCTCGTATGTGATTGGTCGAGAATTTTTATCGTCTTTGAAAATTATAACTTTGTTTCTTTAAAACTGTATTTGAGCATGTGTGTGTTTTATTATCTTTAGACCCAAACTCATTTTTAAAATCATAGTCATTTTAGCTGTTAAGCGGTGTCACAAGTTATCTGATTGTATTAAAAGTGTTTTTTTTTACCACTAAGTGTATATCATATTTTAATAATAATAATTACTATTTGAGGAATAATTTTAATTTACACTAGAATGCATGATAACTAATTAAATTCACAGTTGTCACTAAGCTAACCACTCAGGGCTCAAGCATAGCCCTGCCTACGCCGCAAAGGCAGCTCACCCCTCACGCCGCTGGTGCGCCCCGCCGCGTCCCCCGCCCGCCGCGTGCGCCACGCATCGCAATATTCCGCGTAACCTGCCGCTCGCGTTGGCACCCGCAGGGCAATATTCCCTGCGCGAATTATTATTATAGAACACACTATAAACACAACACAGCACACACACACACACACACACATCACACCTCACACATACACACACACACCACACACACTCACTGTACACATATAACGTGTTAATATTATTAAAACATTTTATTTGATCATTATACTTGGTGTTATTTACTTCATGCCTATTGTTAATATTATTTAGAACACACATACGACACACACACACACACATACAACACACACACACACACACACATCACACACACACACACACTACTCACTTACCATATACGTATAATTTATTAAACATTTTATTGTTATTTTATTATTATACTTAGTGTTATATACTTCATGCCTATTGTTATATTATTATTTAGAACAACACATGCACACACACGCACAACACACACACCACACACACAACACACACCCACCACACCCACACACATATCGCCCTTACACACACGGGAGCACAGCCGCCACAACGATAGCCACTGCGATAATTTTTGCGTGCCTCTCAAACCAAAGTTTTGCGTGGCAAAAAATACCCTCGCTTTGATCGCCTCAACTTTATGGCTAATCAGATTTTGATGCGTCAAACTTATGGTGCCTCAGCTTTTGCAGAGTCTAACTTTGATGCTCACATTTTTGATGCGTACAGCTTTGGTAGCCGAGTGTCAACTTTAATAACTTAGCTTTGGTACCTTCAGCTTTGCACCTTTGGATGACTCATGCTTGAGGCGGTATCTTTGATACCAAGCTATATTGAATGATTCATTTATAAGCAGTTACAGCTACCCAAGAACACTTACCTTACACTTATACCAGCATAAACTATATTATCTTATTCGAGACATACGCACAATACATGAGACCTTCCGATCCTTCCCATAGACACTTAGACTCACACAGAAATATATATATTATAATTATAATATATATATATTAATATAATATATATATAATATATATAACAAAATATATATAAATAATAAATATAATATTATAATAAAATAAATAAAAATAAAAAAAATAAATAAAATAATATATCTATATATATAATTATATTTCATTCCGCGGGCGGGGAATCTTGCGCCTGCGGGCGCAACGCGGCGGCGGTTACGCGGAAATATTGCGCCTGCCGGGCGCACGCGGCGGCGGGAACGCGGCGGGCGGAAGCGGGTGCGGGGTTTGCTGCCTTTGCGGGTGGGGCCTCATGCTGAGCCCTGGTGTTGGTTATGAACTAGTGAATTAATTCATTATCTATTCTAGTGAAATTAATAATTATTCTCAATGTAAGTATTTATTATGAATATGATATACACTTAGTAAAAATAAACACTTTAATACAATCAAGATAACTTGTGCGACCGCTTAACAGCTAAAATGACTATGATTTTAAAATGAGTTTGGGATTTAAACAGATAGATCTAAAAACACACACCTGCCAAATACAAGTTTTATGAAACAAAGTAATTTTCGAAAGACGATAAAATAATTCTCGACCAATCACATACGAGGTCATATAGAGACTAAAGGATTAACACCTCCCGGACCAAATCATAAGTTAAGGAAACATTTCCTTTTTACCCTGCTTAAAGAATTCTTACCGATGCCAACATGTTTTCAGTTTGAATAATATATTTATAAAAATGAATAATAACAATGATTCTTGTCTATACTGGAATTCCCTTTTGACCCTGGTATTAGGATTTAAATTGCCCATTACCAAAAGGCTTACCTAAATATTAGGCCTAAAATTTCAGTTCCTAACGTATTATTGCACCACATTTTACAGAAAAAGGTCATTTTGAAATATTTTGACATGGAATTAGGCTTAAATCGCTCCGGGATACAAAAGTTATTTCCACACATTTTACAGAGAGAGGTAAGTTTCGTATCTGTAAGGAGTGCGGGTTGTTGTATTTTCTCGTGATGGATTGTCAATGTACAGTAAGATAATAATATAATAATAATAAGAGAAATCCGAATTATTAAAAAACTTTGAAATTTTTAGTTAACATCGAGTGAAAATATAAATGTAAGTGAATAAAATTGTTATTTATAAATAAGAACTTAGAAAGATTTTAAAAAATACATGTTATGGTAGCAGAGAAGAACTTATTTTGTTCTTTTTATACTTATTATATGGCTAAAGATGATGTAAAGCAGTAAAGCCATAGAACAAAACGTGGCATAGCGTTGGTGTAGAGGGGTGCTAGGACTGACCTTACTGATTTACTGATTTATGGCTTTAAGGTACGTAAAAATATATGTTTTAATAAATTTTCATAAAATTTTAGTAAAAGTTTTTTTAAAACTTGATAGTTATAAATTTATAAACAAAAAGTATTACAGTTAATAATAAATTCTTTGTTCAAAGGTAATGATTGAATTATTATAGTAGTTTTAAGAAACTTTTGAAATCTTTTAGTTATATTTGATGGAGTATATAAATGTAAGTGTTTAATTAAAACATAAATGTTTTAATAAATTATACGTTTTATATGTGTAAGTGAGTGTGTGTGTGTTGTGTGTAAGTAAATCTGTGTGTGAAAGTAAATCTGGGTGTGTGAGTGTAGGTAAATCTGCGTGTGTAAGTAAATCTGTGTGAGAGTGTAAGTAAATCTGTGTGTGAATGTGTGTAAGTGTCAATGTAAGTGTCTATGGGTAAAATGTAAGTGTCATAATGGTGAATGTGTGTATAAGTGTCATAGTGATGTGTGTGTAAAGTGTAGAAGGTAAGTGTCTATGGGTGAGTGTAACTGTCATAGTGAATGTGTGTATAAGTTTTATAAGTGAATGTGTGTATAAGTTGTAAAGTTGTGTGTGTGTGTGTGTGTGTGTTGTGTGTGTGTGTGTGTGTGTGTGTGTGTGTATGTGTGTCTAAATAAAATAACAATAGGCATGAAGTAAATAGCACTAAAGTATAATAACTAAATAAAATAAAATAATAAAATAATAAATAATAAAAAAAATTAAAAATAATAATAAATAAATAAAAAGTATTAAAAAAAATAAAACATAATGTTAATAATATATGAAGTTAAAACAGTAAAACATGAAAAGTTTAAGTCAGTATAAGCAGAAAGTTAAAAACATAGTAAAGCAGAAAAAGTTAGAAGCAGTGAAAGCGAAGATAAGTTTAAAGCAGTAAAGCAGAACGTTTAAAGCAGTAAAAACATGAGTTAAAGCAGTAAGCAGTAAAGCACAAAAGCATACTAATGCCCCCTTGGTGTTAGGTGCACACCTCTATTGATTTACTGATTACTGTTTTTAAGGTATGTAATGTTAAATGAATATGTGAGTTAAAGCATAAAACTATGAGTTAAAGCGGTATAAACTGAGTTTAAAGCGTAAGACACATGAGTTAAACCAGTAAAGCAGTAAAACAAAGCATAACTAACCCCCTAGGTGTTAGGTAACACCTCTATTGATTTACTGATTTAAATGCTTTTAATAAGGTATGAATGTTATAAATAGTGAGTTAAAGCAGAAAACTATAAAGTTAAACAGTAAACTTGAGTTAGAAGGCCAAGTAAAACATGAGTTAGAGCAGTAAAGCATGTAAAAAAAAGCATACAATCCCCTCTTGTGGTTAGTTATCACCTTTATTGATTTATGATTTACTGCTTTAAGGTATGTAGTTTTAATAAATAAAATTTCGTAAAGTTGTAGTAAAATAAAATGTTTATATATCATGCACTCTGTTTTTTTTCTTCTTAACATACAATTTTTAAAAAAATTATAATATTAAAAAAGTATTAAGTAAAAAGTATTAAGTAAAAATAATGTTAATAAGAATCATATGTGTAAATAATGGGTCTGTAATGAGTTACAGTTTTAGGTTCTCGAAAATGTTTTTAATAAAAATGCTTAGGTGGAATAAAAATGAATGACTTATAGTATAATACTATTTTTGCATTCGCGCGGCCGGGTCGCACCTGTGGGGTGCGGGTTCCGTGGGACTTCACGCGGAAGAGATCATGCTGCGTCCTGGGTGATTCAGACTTATAATCATGAGGTTAGCACTTAATATTAAACTCTGTCTTTGAATGTAGTCGGTGAGATGAGGGCCATCAAAGATGATTGCATCAAAGATGGAATCATCAATATAGATGGTCTCAAAGATGACGTGCATCAAAGATGAGTCCATCAAAGACGAACCTCAAAGTTGAAGGCATCAATGCTGAGGCACTAATGCTGAGGCATCATTCAAAGTTGGGGCAATCAATGCTGAGGCATTTATGCTGGGCATCAAAGTTGAGGCATCAAAGTTGAGGCTATCCAAAAGATCGAGTGTGTGAGTGAAGTGTAAGTGCATGCCTGTGTGTGGGTGGGAGTGTAAGTGTATATGGTTTAATGTAAGTGTCTATGGAGAGGGAAAGCGCTTATAAGTGTCATAGTGTGTATATATGTAATGCAAAGACTAACTCATAGTAGGACGCATCCTAGCAGCTTGTAATTATACATCAATAGATCCCAACCTTATAACCTAGGGTAGACACCCATATTAGGGCTATTCGGGCTCAGGGGAGGCTAGAAAAGACTTGAAAAAAGTGGAACTCAGTTGGCACTATGTGGCGCTCTCCCTTGGCACTATGTGGCACTCACTTGGGCACTCATTGCACTCACTTGGCATCATTGGCACTCACTTGGCACTCACCTGCCACTCACCCACTCATCTAATACTCATTGAACACTAATAGACCAATCACTAGATTACTTGCTTACGGTGGTTGGGGAACCATTCAAAGCCATCAGTTAGCGTAGGTCAAAAATTGACCCAGGTATAATGGCAGGTCAAAGCGAAAATATCATGGTCAAACAGTTAAGCAAATCAAAAAAGGGCTAAGTCCATAAAGGAAGGACAAAAAAATTACCGTGGGTCAAAATTTGACCCATGGACGACCAAAGGGTTGGCAGTGGGTTTGTACGTGTGTATAAGTGTAAATCCAAATTCTTCTAATGTCTCTCGTCAACTGTGTGTATCATGTCATAGTTATAAGTCTTTACATGTGTGTGTTGTTGGTGGTGTGTGTGTGTGCGCGCACGCGCACGTTGTAGGTGTTCAAGTTAGGATGGTCCATACATGCGTCAAGTTAGGAACGGAAATATGTGACGGGTGGCCAGCGAGTGGTAAAAACATTAGCTGTGGGCCAAAATACCCATTGTATATGGCTATAGGTCCCATGGCCGAAATATCATGGTCAAACACGGTTAAGACATCAAAAACGGCTAAGCCCCTAAATTGACCCATGGAAGACCAAGGGTAGCCAAAATTAACCGTGGGCCAAAATTGGACCCTGGAAAGAGCAAAGGTAGCCAAAATTACCTGGGCCAAAATTGACCCTGGAAACCAAAGGGTGCAAAAAAGTTTACCGTGGGTCAAAAAATGACCCATGGTATCTGCCAAGGTCAAAGGCGAAATATCATGGTCAAATAAGGTTAAGACATCAAAACGGGCTAAGCCCCTAAGGGGTTAAAAATTACCGTGGGCAAAATTGACCCATGGTCGAAAAAATTAGGGGGGCACAAAATAGGGGGCAATAACGTACAACGTTTGCTGACGCAACCGTTTGGGCGCAACCCTTCTTCGAAGAGTTCTCAAAATAGGGTTCTCAAAAAATTAGGGTTCTCAAAAATTAGGGTTCTCAAAAATACCGTGGGCAAAAAATGACCCATGGAAAAGACCAAAGGGTTGGTCGAAAAAAGGGCAAGGCCCAAAAAGGTCAAGTCAGGTAAAAAATTTGGGCTCAAAAAATGCGGTTTGCCCAAATTTTAGGGTGGGGTAAAAAAGAGGTTCAAAAAAGGTAGGTAAGAATGTGGTCAAAATGACCAACACGAACGGAATCCCCTCCCTACTACTAGATCCATGATGATAAACAGTTTTCTAAAGTAAATTTTCAATAATTTAATGTATGAACTGAGTAAATAGGCTGCAATAATGATTTAATAGATATTTTATACGCCAAAAATAACGAACACGCTGGTCAGGGAAAATTTGCGGATTTGGTCAGGGAAAGTCAGGGAATTCAAATTCAAAATTTCAGTGTGAACCCTGAACAACAATAACAACAACAACTATAATTATAATTTTTGATAATTTTAATAACTAATAGATAATTAATAAAAATATAATAATAATAAATGATTTTGTTGCATAAAAATATAAACTAATAATAATAATTATTCATAGAAAATACTGATTTGGAAAGTAAGACGTGTATACCTATGGTGAAATATGAGGTAGTTAAGGTCAACCCTAAATAGAGTTGGAGGGCGCACTAGGTCCGGTGCGGTGCGGTGCGGTTCGATGTGATGTGGTGCGCCACACAAGTCCAGTGTCCTGGTGAGGTGCGTGGTACGGAGCGGTGCGCATTGAAACATAGAGGTGAGGTGCGACAAAAATAACTTGCGGTGCGGTGCGCAAAATCCGGTGCTCGACCGGCCGTACTCCTAAACGTTGACCGTTTGTTAAATAATTATTAATTAATTTATTAGTTAGTTTTTATTTGATTTATTTATATTTATTTATTTATTTATTTATTTTTTAATAATTTATATATTTTATTTATTTATTTTATTTATATATTTTTTTATTTATTAATATTAAAATTAAAATATTAATATTTATTAAATATTAAATGAAATAAATGTAAATATTTTTGGAGGAATGCAATTTGTTTGGGTTGTGAAGCCGGAGCCGAGAATCCGCAATATTTGGGAGGGTCAACACTGGAACAAAGTTTTTTTTTGGGGGGAGGTCACGCCATATAATAAATTATCTATATTATATGATATATTATATATTATATATATATATATATATATATATAATATATTATAATATAGTGGCGTATCCAGGGGGGGCCAAGGGCCATGGCCCCCCCCCCGAAATTTTTTAGGACACTAGTAGCATTTTTAAGTATCATACCGTTTTTAACATAAAGTCTAGAGGTTAAATTAGTTTTGAAATATATATATATATATATATATATATATATATATATATATATATATATATATATATATATATATATATAATAATATATTTATATATATATTTATATTATATTATATATTTAGTTATATATATTAATATATATACCTATAATATATATATACCATATATATATATATATATATATATTATTTATCCTATATATAATTTATATTATATATATATATATATATATATATATATATATATATATATTATTTTTTTTATTATCCTACCCGTGTCCCCGCATGGCAGCAGGGTGGTGTCGATCGCAGAATGTATTTATAATACTCCTGCGACCGTTCATGGGAAGAGTGAAATGGCAGAAGAGGGTTCCCAGCCTCAATTGCCATGAGAAGATAATCTTCATATTCACCAACTGCGTCGAAATCTCCACACTAGACCAAAAACACTTACAACAGCTTCTTCATTTTTAAGTCCAAAATTATGTGTTTCTTCATTTATGTCCAAAAGAACTGATGGGATAATTTTGTCGCTCCTCAGCTAAATTATTTCGGAAAATGATTTATTTTTGCTATTGTGTATAATATTGTTCAATTTTTAAAAAGACCTGGATTTAAAATTTTGTTGCTTCTCCTCTTTGATCCCCGATAAAAAAAAAACTTTCTTTTGTTTTATAATCTGATTTTAATTTTAAATTTTCGATTCAATAAAATTTTAAAATGTTT
>JABUQX010019162.1:15000-17500 GCA_015478945.1 Trachelipus rathkii
TTCTTTGTATTTGAGTATAAGCAGTTATTGTTAAGGTTATATATATATATATATATATATATATAAGTAGTGAATATAAGGTATATATATATATATATATATATATATATATATATATATATAAAGAGGTAGAGGAGTATAGCAGCATATATATATATATATATATATATATATATGGGTTTAATATCATGTTAGTTGCTTAGAAGTATCTGATTAAAATACAAATAATTGTAATATTCTCTTTTCTAATATTTCTTATAGCTTGAAGATCTTTTCACATTTATTTTGTCAAATAAAAATGTGTTCGATCCATGCAATCGATAAGGGACCAAACCTGGGGTCATATATCAGAGAATAATAAGATATATATATATATATATAGATATATATAAGAGTTGTTATATATATGTTGCTCTATCTATATTTATATAGTATATATATATATATATATATATATATATATATATATATATATATATATATATATATATATGTAAAAGTTACTAACGGCTACACGTTTAAGAAATTAAAGTAAATAAAATTTCAGATTGTAAGCCCAATATTTAATAAAAGATAAAATATTTTAGGCGGAAGGAAGAAGTTTTTAAAGTTAATAAATTTTTGTCTTCTTTAACGAACTACTTTAATCCGCGCCTATTGAAATATGGGAAAGAAACGTTAGAATCAAGGTTACCAGATATGTCTGTCTAATTTTTAGCCATTTTTTGACCAATTTTCATAAGTTGCCCGTTAAAAGAAAAGAAAATTTTTTAGCCAATTTCGTTTTTTTGTTAATTTTTGACTAATTTCTGTTAGGGTTTAATATAAGTATATAGAAATCATTTAAATAAAACGATTATAAAATGCCATTTTTGATACGCAAGAACGTAACCTTAACCTCTTACCTAACCCCATTTCACCCCTAGAACATCTTTTTATGTATCATATAGCTACCTGCAAAATTTTTTTTTTTATCCAAATCCTGTTTCTCAGCGGCTGTAAGGAAAAATCTCATATCACAGTTAATGTTACACACATTATATTATACACACACACACACACACACACACACATTGATTATAATACAATATTATCACACACATACACACATTAATAGACACAAATATTATTACATTATCATTAATATTACATTATTACACAATACGTCATCAATACATATATATATGATGAGAGTGAAGATAGAGAGAGAGTAGAGAGGTAGATAGTATATATATATATATATATATATATATAGTAAGAGAGCATATATATATATGTTATATATATATATATATATATATATATTAAGTTATTACATATATATATATATAGCATATATACATATATATAGTGTGTGTGTTTCTTAAAGCCTGCTTCATGACGGAGGTGAGATAGATGGAGGTCGAGATGCCAACTTTTCATTTGGCATAAGTCACGTAGGGCCACTGTTACCTCCGGTGATGTGCCGAAGAGGTCATCCTAATAGATAAGAATATTTACTGTTAGTAATCTTCACAAATATAAATTACAAGTGTTTATTTGTGAAGCTACTGAACATAATATTTGTGTTATTCCATAAGGATGACGACCTCTTCTGCGCCTCCTACCGGAATAACCTTACCTAGGTGACTTTTGCCACCTGTAAAACTTTTTCCATCTCTTCTTCTATCATCCCCCAAAAGTTCGTAAACGAACTTTAGAAACACCCTGTATATTAATTTGTCTTGAATTTTTTTTTGTATTTGATTTTATAATATTTTTCATTTTGTATTTTAAATGTATTTCATATCATCAATTCGGTCACTATCTGATGCAATGAACTTATGACCTTTGATTTATATTAATAAAATGTCGGATGTGGAATTTGCAAACAAGAATTGTGATATTTTAATGTGACTCTCATTTCTGGCTAATCTCATCATATTCTAATACTGTTTTGAATGCGGAAGTTTTCGAGAATTGCGACTCGCAACGGATGTATAAATCTCTTATTTTTGTATGATGAAATCGATTTATAGAGGAGTCTGTATCGACTGCATAATTAATAAGTGGAGCGGAATAACACTGATGATGTGTTGCATTCATCATAGACAATAAGAAACGGTTCATAGACGAATAAATTCACTTTCTGTTAAGCGTGACTTCCGCTTTTTGCTTTTTTGTGTATTTTTAATGATAATAATCTAAGAATAATGGATCTTCTTGCAGTCATAAATTCTCTCTCTCTCTCTCTCTCTCTCTCTCTCTCTCTCTCTCTCTCTCTCTCTCTCTCTCTCTCTCTCTCTCTCTCTCTCTCTCTCTCTCTCTCTCTCTCTCTCTCTCTCTCTCTCTCTCTCTCTCTCCTCTCTCTCTCTCTCTCTCTCTCTCTCTCTCTCTCTCTCTCTCTCTCTCTCTCTCTCTCTCTCTCTCTCTCTCTCTCTCTCTCTCTCTCTCTCTCTCTCCCTCTCTCTCTCTCTCTCTCTCTCTCTCTCTCTCTCCTCTCTCTCTCTCTCTCTCCTCT
>JABUQX010019162.1:25000-31546 GCA_015478945.1 Trachelipus rathkii
TATATATATGTTTATATATATCCTCGTCATAAGTGAATAAAAGTTGGCTTTTAATATACCTATTAATGCAGGTTGTTATTCTTGTTTTGTTGAGTTAAGGTCACCTTCACAGCAAGAGAATCTGAATCGACCCAAATCAACATAAAATTGACTGACCAAGATTCAGGCAAGTTTTCCCGTAAACAATAGAGAGGATGTTTTTGTCCGCTATTTCATACCAGTAGAAATTGAAAAATCAATATCGAGTTCAATCCAGACAAGTAAGTAGGAGAGTCATATGGACCTAAATTTGGCCTTCGCTTGATTTTCCCGCCCTTTTTGACCTTTCTGACCGCTGACCTTTTTTTTTGAGGTCGATTATAATTGTTTTTACCTTTTTAGACTTGACCTTTTTGGCCTTACCTTTTTGGGCCTTGAACTTTTTTTTCGACCAGACGCAACCCTTTGGTGTTCCATGGGTCATTTTTGGCCCATGGTATTTTTTTTTTTCGGCACACCTAATTTTTTTTTGCAACCTAATTTTTTGGCAGCTACTAAGTTTTTTGGCACATCCGTAATTTTTGAGAACCTAAATTTTTTTTTTTTTGGCAACCCTAATTTTTTTTTTTTCGTGCAACCCTAATTTTTGCAACCCTTCGAAGAAGGTTTGCGCCAAACGGTGCGGTTGGGTTATTTGTGGCGTCAAGCAGCAACCGTTGTAACAGGTTGCCCCACCCACATTTTGCGCTGGGATAACCCCCCCTAATTTTTTCGACCATGGGTTAAATTTTGGCCCACGGTATTTTTGCAAATCTTCATTTAGGGGCTAGCTAATTTTTTTGATGTCTTTATCCTTGTTTCGACAGCCATGATATTTCGGCCTGACCCTTGCCAAATACCGATGGGTCATTTTTTGCCCACGGTATTTTTGCAGCTAGCCTACACCAGCCTCCATAATAGCCTACACCCAGCCTCCACATAGCCTACACCAGCCTACACCTAGCCTTCACCTAGCTAACACCCGCACTAGCCCTCCACCCATTTACTCCTTCACCAGACTATGCTATCACCTACACCTAGAATTCCACTCAGCCTTCATCCTAGCCTAACACTACTCACCTACACTAGACCCACACAGCCTTTCACATAGTCCCTACACCTACACCCTATGACTCCAAACCCACCTTCACCCTAGCGTACCCTATACCTAGCCTATCACGTTGCGCCCTACAATTATTGATGGCCTTCAATTTTTGACTTCGGCTATTATTGTATTGATGACTCATCTTTGATGACGTCATCTTTAGCAGAGAGCTGTTCATCCTTTGAATGGTGGCTATATTGATGGTAAGTTTGGTGTCTCCCAATTACCGTAAGGAGTATTCTAGTGATGTTCTAATTAGTGTTCTAATGAGTATTCTATGATGCCTGGCTGATGCCAGGTGAATGCCAGTGAGTCTAATGAGTGCCAATGAGTGCCAAAGTGAGTTGCCAGTGAGTGCCAAGTGAGTCCCACATAGTGCCAACTGAGTGCCACTTTTTTCAAGCCTTTTCTAGCCTCCCCTGAGCCCCCTAATATACCCCCAATATCGGTGTCTACCCCTAGGTAACTACAGGTCATGAGGACCCGAATGGTGTTACATTACAATCTGCTAGACTGCTTCCTATATGAGTTAGTATTTTATAACACTTATAGCATGACAGAATATATATATAAAAGAGTTACACAGTTGAGACCCAGTGACCGCAAACGTTTCCGAGTCCGCGTTCCGCAAGGTGAACACCGGTCGCGAAACCGCCGTCCGCGTGGCGCCCGCAGCGCAAGTATTCCGCGTAACCGCCCCGCGTGGCGCCCGCAGGCGCCATAATCCCCCCGCGTACCCGCTGCGCGGCGTCTGCGTGCCGCAGACGCAATATTTACCTGCGCGAACGAAAAATAAATGATATCAAATGTAAACTATTTCAACAGAATTATTTTGCAAATATACTATGCTCATCTCATTTTTACTCACAATTGTACGAAATTTTATTAAAAAACATATACTTTACATATCTTAAAAGCAGTAATCAGTAAATCAATAGAGGTGTTATTTACCTAACACCTAGGGGAATTAGTATGCTTTTTGTTTTACTGCTTTACTGTTTAACTCTCTGCTTACTGCTTTAACTCCCTGCTTTACTGCTTTAACATCTTCTGCTTTTACTGCTTTAACTTTCTGTTTAACTGCTTTAACCTCATATATTAGATAACACATCTTTTATTTAAAACTAACTATTGCTGTAATTAAAATAACTTTTTATTTATTATTTTCTATTTTTGTTTTAATACTTTTTTAATTTTTAATGTAAGAATACAAACACACAGGAGGTTTTCTGTTATATAAACATTTAATTTTAATAAAATTGTACGAAATTTTAGTGTAACAACCTTTTTTATATATACGCAGTTTTTAAGAGGAAGTAAAATCCGCGTTTTTTCATTTAAAGCATTTATTACATAATCAGAAACTATAAATCATTGACATACAAATTTTTTACATGCATCGAATATATTTACAAGTTTATTAAAACATACATTATTTAAAAAAACATATAATGAAATAATACATAGACTCTCCACATCAATGAATATAAGGGTTGAACAGAAGTAAACAATAGTTTTTATACCACCAGCTTAACATTATTATAATAAATTTTTAAAATAAAAGTAATCTAATGATTATTCAATATAAATTGTAAGTTCAAAAATCAATTAAATGTGACATTAATCGTTTTTTTGCTTTCTATAAATGGGAAATCCCAATGTCCCCTGTTGAGGTGATGTGGACGAGGCAGTGTATTGAATATGAAGCAGGTATCTTCTTTCTCCAACTTTACAGAAGTTTATTTCGTAAATAGGCAAACACTCCCTAAAAAAGCGAGGTTTCATTTTTAAACTACCGATTTTTACTTTCCTCTTCATTCATCTTTAATAATTCAAAAGTACGTGCGTACTCGTCAATTTCAATGAGTTGAGGATGCTCAAGATAGACCACTAACAGTGAATGGGTGATTGTAGACCCTCGTCCAAAGAAGAGAGACTTGTCCTAGGGTACCCTTCTCAAAATGTTTTAAATGATAGGAGTTACAAGCATACAAGCTGAAAGGTCTGCAGTAAGATCATATGCGTATAAAAATTTAAAAAACTATTCTTTGCGTATTCTTCAAGATTTAAGCCTTTCCCACTATCATTACAGTGATACAGTATTGGCTATTAAATCGTAAAAAGGTCGAGTACAGAGAGATAGGTCTCCGTTGTATAACATTTCATAATCACGTTCGTGAGGCAATCCATTTCACATGTAAACTGATACCTCTAGGTCCGAAAGGTGTGAATTTTATAGGGTGACTTTTTATAATTCCCGGAGTAGGCGCTTTATGTTCCACAATCCCTATTATTACTTTCTCTGGTAAATTTCCGTCCACAATGTTAGGGATATTGATAATCGAATACTTGAGTGAAATTAAATATCTTGGTTTTCAAAACTCTCTTAATACGGGTAACTTTTTGCTGTAGTATTCAAAGGAGATTTTCAATTTCCCAAATGACGGCTGTGGTGATTTAATTTTTCACTTTTCTGACATAGAGACTATAAGCCTCCAACAGTTTGAAAACAAGGCTTCTGAACATACAGCTGTAATGCAGTAGGTTTAACTTTTTTAATTCTTTAAGAGGCAAATTTAGGTTTGACCGTGATAAAATGATGTTCTAGTATCTACTAAAGTGGTAGAATGAGTTCCTTTCTTGAGAGAAGATATGCCATTTAATCGACCCGTAAAATTTCCATAAGTTTTATTTATGATTAAAGCTGTGCTTTATCTATATGTGCCGCCTCGTCTTTGAAACTATAAAAACCACATATTTGAGATGAGATTGTTTTAGCATATCGTTGAATAATTTTAACAAATGTTCTATATATCTTCTATAAGGATATTAGCCGCTGATGCACTAGTGAAGTTCCGTTAAGAAGATAGACTTCAATCCCTGGGTGAAACATGTATAATAAGGAAATTTGATCATGTATAATACCTATATGGTCCATCACCCGTAGGAAGATTCTGTAGCCAATCAGGTTTTTTTGTCAATTATTCGTTTTTACATATAAAAACACATTAGAGGGATCTAAGTACTGATCAGAAGTGCCTGGAATATTGATCTCTAGAGGAACATCTGTACTGGTAATTGAATGCAGAGGATTTATACTGATAAAGTTGGACTCGTAACGCTATCTGTGTAGGGTTTCAATGGAGAAAGAGATCCCAATTCCACTCTTTACAACATTCAGGACTAACAGATGAAGGAAGAACAATATGCATCTTGGCCTTGGGCGGAGCTCTGGCCGTAATAATGCAACATTTTCATGAAAAACTTAACTTATATTAAACACATGTCCCACATCGTAAAAAAGTTTATCAAGTTTAGTAATTAAAAATAGCAAATAACACAATACATTTTTTCTTTAGAGGTTTTTTCAGCTTAGTCTTTTTCTTTTGACAATCTTCTTAATCCCTCGACCTTGTCCTGAACATTTACGTCTATTTTACGGCTTAAACATCACTCCAACATCTCATGCTGAAAACATCGGCTATAACGGTCTTTTTAATCGCTGTAGCGGAGGATTATTTCCTGCAGTCAATATTCTTGAATAGTGTATGCAAACCTGGTTTCTTATAGCCTTTTTTACCTATTATTCCCGCGGCCTTTCCTGAGTAGAGGCCCTTGCACTTCTCCATAGCTTTGCAAAAAATCCACCAAGGCCATACCCCTCTGCATTTTTGTTCCTCTGAATACCCTTTCTTCGTCCCATTATTACAGGAGTATCTTTCTTATACTATCTTTATACTGTGAGAGTATGTTAATGAATGAAAAAATATATCTGACTACACCTCTTATATATAATACATTATGCTGTAATTACTGCATCTGTTCTTTCTAATATGAACCTTGCATAACAATGCACCGTATGTAAGGGAAAAGGATTTTCCTTCCTACATCTTTTATATGCACGCGTGCAGAGTCAAAATTTGATCTATTCAGAAGTAGAATAATAAACATTAGGGAATGTTATAACTTTATTCTCTTTGGGAAAATATACTACTCTTAATAAAAGAGCTTTAGTATTACCTACATATTGATTATCAATTATATTTGTATATACATAAGCCATACGGATGAATTGAGCATCTCGGATGTTGGTACATGTATATGCAGTAACTTCGATCTGCTTCAATTTTTTTGTTCATCTAGTGGAGTCATGCGTTTTGATTCCTCCATAGAAATCGTGTAAACCACGCCAGTCAACCGAGTTGGCAAAGTCCTTACTCATCCACTCAGCATCACGTTTTGCCAGATATGTTCACGGTGACATGGCGCCCTTACCAGTCAAACAAACAGTCGCGGTCCTCGTAGGTTATCATTTAACTGTTTTGAAACTTAAAGATTATTATTTACTTTTTATCTTCATTAGGTAACGCCAATTTCAGTTTGTATACCAAGTCTTACACATATACTCAATATCAAAGAGAACGTTTTAAAATGACTAAAAATAGCGGGCACCGATTTAAAATATGACCTCCCGGCAAAAATGTAAATCTTCAAAGAAGTATTCGTTTGTAGCAAATGTTGTCGCATTCACGTTTTTGGCAATTTTGTAGTCCTTTTCAGATAACGAGTATCCTCCACTTGTAATATAGTTCAACACATTCTACACTTCTGTACACCCCCATCAGAATAGATTGTGAGTTTTCTCTATGTTCCCGTATTTAATATGCATTTCACATAATCCTAATACTTCGTAAGCCTCTCTTTCAAGTTGTATAGGATTCATTAGCACCGTTGTAAAATCCGAGAGTTTTTATTATCAGGATGTAAATCCAAGGAGGGCTGAAGAAGGCAGAGTTATAAAAGTGATACTCCAACTCTCCATGATTATAAATGTCAACTGATTTAATGATTCCTTACCTTTCACTGCTTTTATATAAGTATCAAACTTGGCAGGAATATCCCCTCGATTTCACAAGTAATGCTTATTTTCCTTTACCTCCTCGTAGCTAATGATTTTTTCAAATTTTTATATTTTCATTCAGTTGCAGGATTGAACCTTACTTTTTGTATTTTCTTTTTATAAAATCCGCCTTTTATTTTTTTACACCATTTAAATCTTCCAGATAATATAACTAAACTATTCACGACTGATTGGTCGATACTTGTGAACTTTAAAAAACTTCCGTAGTCCAACCGGATTCATATCCTTTCCTTTTCTAAACCTTTCTTCTGTTCGAGAAACTCTTAAATAATCGTTTACGTTTACCTTTACTCCTGAATTATCTTTTATTTTGGTTTTCTCCTTTTTCACCCATATGCACCATACGGGTTCCTCTAGGTTTTGACATTTCTAAAGGATTTGACCTTTAATAGTTTATGTAAGACCTGTTATAAAGAAATAAGCAATCGTCCAGTTATATATCAATATAATTAAAGTATTCAATTTTAGTAAAAAATACCTATGCATGCGTTCTTTAATAGTA
>JABUQX010019163.1:0-31549 GCA_015478945.1 Trachelipus rathkii
TTCAAATTGAATTTGTCACATTATATACTTTCGATGCTTTAAATGGACATAATTCATTTTATATGTAAATTTAATTTTATTTTTAGTAATTCATTTGACTATATTATAATAAATTAATGCTAAAATTTAAAATAAACCATATAAAACTCTCAACCCTATTTTAACATAAATATATAATAATACTATATATATATAAAAAATTAATTGATATTTATTTAAGGTAATATCCTGAAATGGCTGAAAAAGGAAAAAAAATGCATTCAAATATACTAAAAATCTCATGGTTGAGCTAGTGAGAAAGATTATGTGAACAAGTAATAATTAGGTGTAATAATTATATATATATATCTATATATATATATATATATATCTATATATAATATATATATTAATATTATTTTCAATTCAAGAGAATGGCTGTGTATATAAATGTAAATGGTTTCCATTTATTTTATATATAGAAATTCACGTTTATTATTGACGATTAACTATTTAAGTTTTAAAGGATAGTACAACACTGTATCTGCTGCAGGCTTCATAGCGGTATGGAGTTGTGGTGTACGTTAACATAGCTCTTGTACATTAATAGTCATTTCAAAAATGAAGGTCAAGCATTGAAAAGTGAAAACGCATATTCAAAAGTGGTGGTTCATCTAAAATCATGGTATATATATATTAATGATGCTGCAGATGTCATTTTTGAAATATTCATAGATAGGTACATTACCGTATCACACTACTACGTGAAATCCTCTAGATTTGACGTGTTGTATGTGGCAATCAGATGATTGAATAGCATGGTTCATAATGAAATTAGCGTGCATTACAGCTGCCAGCGTAAGGAGGAGGATGATATACTGATGCAAGCTTTCATATAATGAAGGTCAAATAGATGGTGTTTCTCAATAATTTGTGATATGATCATATATGAGAAAATCGTAGAAGCTAAATAATTAATGCTTAAAACTTATATACATGGTAACGTAAGATTAACGATTTTAAATGCAGATCCTCTATTCACTTTCACATTATCATTGACTAAAACTTTTGCGGTCCTAATTTACGTCTATCTAGCCGAGATCACTCAATTGATTCTAATCGGGAGTGATTGCAAAAGAACCTAGTTATATTATAGGTTATATAATTAATAATATAAAGAAGGAGAGAGAGAAGAGAATTACGAAATATTATATTAATATATATACACGAGGTTTCCCAACGTGAGACTCCATATATATATATATTGGAGAATGAATTATAAATAAATTTTATCATATATATATATATATATATAATATAGTGATATATATATATAAAAGTATCAATTATGAAATATAAATAATAATATTATATTTTTATAAATATAATATAAATTATAATATATATATATTATAATAAAATATATATATATATATATATATACGTACACTCACATTATGAATATTTACTGATGTACCAATAAAATTTAGAGTTTTAAAAAAACTTTCATCTATCCTGTATTTTTAAAAACAAGCAATGATAAATAGTAATAATAATAATAATAATAATAATAATAATAATAATAATAATAATAATAATAATAATAATAATAATAATAATAATAATAATAATGACAGCTGCCAAATGCAGACTAGAATTGAAAGTTATACAGATCGGACAGGCTGGCGATTATCACTTTTGAGTCCAAACTCTCACTCACATCTCTCCTTTCTTTTTCTTCAATTTAATGTTCAAATCACCTTAGAAATTCAAATTCAGTTGGTCTTCATCCTCTGGGGATCCATGCTGCCACGCATCATCATCTCCACTGAAATATATACTCTTTCTCATGCACTCTATCTCTCTCTTCTGGAGTTTTATCAGAATAATTAATACTACTATTTCGTCTTTGCTAGTTTAAATCGTAATATAAATAAGAATAAATTAATAATAATAATATACTTGTAAGGAATGGTGGGTGTAGTGTGTGGTGTGATGTGTGTGTAGTGTGTGTATGCATTAGTGTAGACGTGTATAAACAACTCCCTTGCGTTGATGACTGTGTAATCATTCAAACGAACGCTCGTGTGTCTCGTCCTATGCCTACGGCTCGCACAAGTGTTATGTTAAATTATTTTAGAATTGTTACGTTAGATTATGTCATGAGAACCACTTGATGTATTTATAATTTAAACTAATAATATAATAATAATACTAATAATAATATAATAATAATAATAAATATTAACTCTTTAACAATAATAATAATCAAGCTCAATGATGACGCAATGGAGGGTTTAGGAGTGTGTGATCTCATAAAACTAACTCGCATGACGTTTTGATGACTAGTCATCATTCAATCGAACGCTTCGTAGTGCGATATATCCCTACAGCGCGCGACCAATTATGTCATTACATATATAATTGTTTCATTAATACTCAACAAGATTATTACATTATAGGCATTCAGGATACATACCTACAAGCAAGCATTATTGATTATTATTATTATTATGTAATGGTTGTATTAACTACACATATTTTAAAAAAAATTTTTGTTTTTTTTTGGCAGTTTTAATTTTTAGCATAACTTTTAAATTTTTAAGAAAAATTAATGGACTATCTGCTTTGGAAAAACTAGAGAGTTGGAACCGAAAAATCCACATTATGACATATAGGATTAGACTCACTCACGCACATACAACTATCGTATTAATACGGAGCTAAGGAGTAAGGATTTATCAAATGAGTTACTTAGTCATCTATGAATGATCACATACACCACCATCCACTCGCCTGGTACTTTGAACTTTGAGAAAAAAAAATATAAATTAATATCACCACTAAATTTCTAGTATCTTAATAGATTCTCCACCTTCAAAGATTTAAAAAAAAATATTTTATCTAGGCCTGCTTTAGATTCACTAAGATACTAATAACCATAGATAAACACATAAACACACTTATTCTAGTAAATAATATAAATACTAAAAATATATATTATATTAAATAACTATTTATTAACTAATATATAAACTATATTAACTTATTTTTAAGGAATTAGTAAGTGTAGTACAAAATAAAAAGGTTAATTGTATGCGATTAATCGTGAGATATGCAGGAATGTGCTAGAAGGGGTATAACGCTTGTTTGTAAACGTGTTGACAGTCAATACAACCGCTTCACCATAAGTTTTATAAGCTAATATGTAGTTACACTATATCGATCACACTCACTCTCACACCTAACTATATGCTCATCATCATGTAAGTAGTTTACTTATAATAAACTAATACGTCTTAACACGCTACTCTATTCTCTAGCTCAACTCGAAATCACATAAAGATAGAACACTAGTATCAGCACAGAATAAGAATGTCTAATATTGTGAGCATCACTACACATCGTGACTCAAGTGTACAGCCAAATACTAGTCAAATTAATAGTGGTTTCGATAAATATTTCTACAGACAGATCCTCAGATTCTTACAACTCTCTCGACCACTACTTCAGCTCTACATGTATTACAAAATCAACTTCACTGCCTGATAAATAGCAGATTGTATGCCTTATAGTTATTATTTTTGGTAATTTGCCACAGTATCTATCATTCCTTCTGCTCTAAGATATATGTCCAGTAATGAAAAAGATATAAATTGGGAATTTTATTAATGCTCAATGGGAGAACGTATAAAAGAGTCGATAAAGATTCTATACCATAAGAACACTACTAGTCATCTCACGACACGACTAATTTTATCATTGCTGGTTAATAAAAATACGACGAATTATTGATTTTTTATATAGTTCACTCACACCACACACATCAGACGATCTCTATTAATTAATTAAATAAGGCTGGACGTGAATAATTTTGATTTTAATCCATGTGGGTAACCCTAGATATATACTAAGTTATAAGTAAGTATATACACTATATATTATATATTATAATAATGATTAGATTATAGATTTTAATATTAAATACTAGTATATATATCAATTGAAAGAACATGAAAATATCATCCATTCTCGTTAAGTTATAACATATACTTACTACTACACTATCATCACTACACATATCCACTTATATATATATATATACTATATATTATAATATTTATATATATTATATATATATATAACTATATATATATATTATAAAAATATAATATCATAAACTACCACATTAAATATTTAAAACTATTATATTATTATATAATCCATGATATTCGATACTGTCTCGGTCGTGGTGACACCGGTTGAGAAACCAGAATGGAGGCAAGAAAGTATATAGAAGTAAGCAGCAAGGAAGAACGCAAGAAACGATGTTAACCAAATCTGAAAGGATTTAATACTATTGGAACAGAAGATTGTTAAGTCTGAAGAAGTAGTGAAATTATTATAAATATCAAGTATTTACTTAGGAAATTATTTGTAAGAGAGTAATTTATGTGTTTAAATGATTTATATCAATGTAAAAGGAAACTTATACAATAATGAATCAAAATTTCAAAATATTATGTATTTTATTTATAGTAAATTTATAATTTTCATATCCAAAAATGGAGGAGCAACAATTTTTTCGACAACAGTTTCATTTTAATTAATTACTACTCTAGGACAACTCGCACTCGAACACTATATTGAAAATGGAACAAAAGAAATTTAAATATTATGAAGTTGAGACTCCTGTATTTTAAAATAAGCAGTCGAGTCAAAGGAAGAAAAATTCATAATTCTCTTCTTCTGATACAAGGGGCTGAAACCCCCCTTTTACTTGCATCTGCTGCATTTTTATCCTTTGATAGGATGATAAATTTTGAAAACATTATCACGCCACCAACACACCTCACTGCCAGCTTTGGTGCGGATATGGTGTTTCTGAGTATAAATAAAATTAATATATCATAATATAATATATATAATATTATATATAATATTAATATTAATTATCATATATATATATTATATATAAATATATATATATATATATATAAATATATATTAATATATATATATATATATATATATATTATATATATCCCTCATAAATACTTATTCACCTTAAAAATAACCTAAACTATATTACTCACCCTCACCACAAACAGAGACACTCTAGCATCTCCCAGCAATTTTCCTTTCAACCAATAGCCTCCATCTCAAGAAAAGGCTGGAGACAGCATGCAACATTACCCCCCCCCCCTCCCCATCACAGTATCACTTCAAGAGCACACATCAAACAAGATTCAATGATAACACAATTTTCATATGGTTTATTAAACTTATGAAAATTTGCAATTCGTAACAACAATACTCAGAACCTTTTAATTTCTGCCTCACCTGGTCTTTGCTCCCATACTACTACAATCCATCTATATTTGAAGCAATTTGAAAAAAAAATTCAGAAATTTGAAACTGTAAAAAAAAAATTCAGAAAAACAATTCAAAAAAAAATCTAGAATTTGAAACTTTTTTTAAAAAGCTCGTACGATAATCAACAGTTCTGGCTACCCTCTAACTACATACACATCACAACTAATCACATCACACATCATCTCATCTCCACACAATTCTTCCATTAGACCCGTCTTTACAGGAAAATGTTGTCAACTATATACATACACTTAATTAAACTAAATATATTAAAATCTTCCTAAAGGTGACCACCATTCTTTCATTTCATTGGTAATTTTTGTCATGGTCGTTCAACACATACACCACCATTATACGTATATATTCTATCTACACAATCACCTATATTTATAACTGCTATCATGTTAAAACACCTACATCTCCCACTCAGTTAAGTTACAGAATGATTCTTCTTCCTAGAGTGTGCATGAGTCCCAACAGGTAGCACCAAACTTCAGTCAAATTCCACCTTCACAACTACTCCACTAATCAGCAAGACTGCAATCCAACTCCAACTGTATGCTATCACTAGCTTAGCATCGTCTCCTCTCTGGGCAAACATCCCCAATTCATACTACAGATATCAATTCACACAACTAATAAAGCAACTCTCCCCCCACTACTCATAAGTAATACACCACCACAATTTCCAGACTAACGAGACGCACCACAGATTACACCCTCTAGACACGACACACGAACACAGAATATTTCTTTACTCTTAAACTGCCTGACTTGAAGACGGAAAAAATATCCAGTAGCCAACTCTTCAATACGATCAATCTAGCTTAGTATCTGAGCCCTCCCCGCTGTGGTGGCGCCACGAACATATCTCGAGGTACCCTCACTCACTTCCTCGTAGGAGCAGGGAATTGGGTGAGGGCTGCAAAAGTAACCTATATCTATTATTCTTTTTTCTCTCACTACTTTCCGGTATCATGTATATACCATTATTTTTGACCTACACACACCTATAATAATATACAACTAATATACCTCAAATATAAGCTAATATATACTATTAATAACACTGTATAATAATATATATATATATCCATTATATAGTGAAGTCGATAAAAAGCATATTATATATATTATAGTCACTATAATTATAGTGAGAATAATAATGTGAACATATATACTATAATTATTTATTATATACATTATATAATTTAATAATTTTACGTATATATATATATAATATTAAATTAAAATTAGTTAAATAAAATATAATTAGTAAGATGATTAATTATATCTTTATCAAAGATTATCATTAATATATCATAAATAAAATTTATTTTAAATTTACTTATATTATATATATATATATATATAAATCTTGAGTGTAGGTATTCATATAACTTCGGTTCTTTTGTTTATCTGTACGAGTAAATTTACATGTACGCTGCTTTTTTTGTCTCCTATATCAGTAGAATTTCCTAAATTTTTTCTAGTATCTAAACCCTAAATTAAATACGATCTTTTAAGTCTTCTTTTTTTTAATATCTTATTAAACTCGCCATAATTAACTTTTATTCTTCCCTTTTTCTTCCTTTTTCTCGTTATTTGTCTATATACCCAAAATGAGATGTTTTCTTTTATTCTTTTGTTTTTTTTTTTTTCTTACTGTATTATCCCCTAAACTCTCAATTAAATACATTCTTTTATCTTATTTTTTCTAGTATCTAAATCTCAAAGTAAATACTTTCTTTTATCTTATTTTTTCTAGTATCCAAGCCCCATATCAAATACATTCTTTTATCTTCTTTTTCCTAGTCTTTAAACCCCAAATTAAATACATTGTTATGCTCTTTTTTTCTAGTATTATATCCCCAAATTAAATACATTGTTTCGCTCTTTTTTTCTGTATCTAAACCTCAAATTAAATACATTCTTTTATCTTATTTTTCTAGTACCTAACCCTAAATTAAGTCCAAACTTTTAAACGTAACAATCTTGGTTCTTATTTCTTTCTTGTTTTTATCATCCACTAGCATCTAAAGCCCCATATTAAAAGTACCAATCTTGTTGTTGATCTTCTTTTTTCTACGTCTTCACAGATCCAAATTAAATAATTCTTTTATCTTTAGTTTTCTAGTATCTAAACCCCAGGTTAAATTCATTCTTTTATCTTCTTTTATCTAGTGTCTAAACCTCAGATTAAATACATTCTCTTATCTTCTTTTTCTAGTATCTAAACCCTAGATTAAATATATTCTTTTATCTTTTTTTCTAGTATCTAAACCTCAGATAAAATACATTCTTTTACCTTTTTCATAGTATCTAAACCACAGATTAAGTACATTCTTTTATCTTCGTTTTTAATAGTACATAAACCCCAGATTAAATACATTCTTTTATCTTTATTCTAGTATCTAAACCTCTGATTAAATACATTTATTTATCTTCTTTTTTCCTAGTATCTAAAACAGAGATTAAATGCATTCTTTTATCTTATTTTCCATAGAATCTAAACCCCAGATTATAAACATTCTTCTATCATCTTATTTCTAGCATCTAAACCAAATACATTCTTTGGGAGGGATCACACTGTTCATCTCACTGAACAAACTTCTAAGATTACAATTGTTCTGAAATTGCTTCAGAATCTTTTCACATTAACACTTCTGCATATGTTCTGCATAGAGAATAGAGATTTTTTTTTTTTTTTTTTTTTTTTTTTTTTTAAAGGTTTTCATCTCACTGGCATAGCCCTATTCTAGGAGGGAAACTTCTATAGGTAGAGTTTCTACGCTAGGGATCCGGACTGAGTGGATCGGGGAACCCCGGTGCCCGGGAATTGGTCATGGTGACTCTCCGGCACTCGCTTCTAACAGAGCGCCACCGCAATTGAGCCACGGTAGCGACGTTTATCCTTGTGTGAGTATAAGTCACATATCATAGATAATGTTACTCACATTGTCAAGCCGGATTTGAAAGGGGGCAAAAAGGGCAATTATTCCGGAAACCTCCCCTGCGAGAGGGGACTCCTTTTGTCCAATAGTAATAAGTTTATAGTTTGGAAAATATATATAAATATAAATTATTATAAATATAAAAATAAATTTAAGAAATTTATAAATATTTATAAATAAGTTTATAAAATAAATTTATTTTATTATAGGAAATGAGGGTAAAATTATAGATCCATTTTTATACCCAAAATCAAAAAAATCTGCTTAGATTTTTTTTTTTTTTTTTTTTTTTTTTTTTTTTTAGGTTCAAGACTTCGTAATCATGAAAATCGTGTCTGAAATTTCATAAAATCGATCATTTTCCCAAAATCTTCATAAAAATTAGAACTAACTTAACTTATGTATTTATTTATCAAGAGTTGCTTGAATAATTGCTTTGTTATTTCGTTTTTCTTATAAAATATAGAGCTTCAAAACATCGGTTAAAAGACATCGCATTCATGCAGAAAGATTTTTAAACATTCACAAAATAAGAAAATATATAAACCTAAAGAGCTTTGTTTACAGTTTCCTATAGTGGGGTACTGGGGTTGTAGTATGTGATATTGAGGTTTATGTTTGTTTAATGTATTTCATCATTCAAATTTATGTTTTTTGGAAGATATATAAATAATATTTGTACATTTTCCTACATAATAAAGAATTCATTGAGCGATATGCTGTTTCTAGGAGATGGTAAAAAGGCTTTTAACTTACTGCAAGCTGGCTCTCGCAAAGATGAAGAACAGACTACAGCTTTGCTAGAATTTTTAAAAAATTATATTAATTTTGAAGACTGCCGATGACAGTCCAACGACAATGCCTCCGGAAATATTATGGATCATTATATTAGTAAACACAGGAAAGTAAGTCAGACGTAAAAGAATGTAAACTCAGAAGCAGCTTTCATTCTCTGTGCTGCTCACTTACTGAAAGTTGTTTGACAGGCTACTTCTTCTTGCTGTGTTACAGCTGTTAGTAATTTATATTTTATACAAAAATTTATACGCCTTTTTGCGATGTCAACACAAAAAATGGACAAATCTAATGAAGTGTTTGAAAGGAAATGGAAGAACATTAACTGTGAAGTCCCTGTCAGACACTCATTCGTTAGCAATGGCGAATGCTACTAAGTCCATCATAGATAGAAACAAGTGCATTAAAAAAGTGCATTAAAAAATGCATTCAAAGATGAAGAAAATGACGAAGGAAACGCCTAATGCAGATCAAGAGGGTCAGGCATTGACAAACAAAATGGACTGTCTTGAAACTGCTATCTATGATAGATAAGATATGAAGTACGAATTCATGGCAAGTGAATTTAACGATATAACATAATGCTTATTTCGAAGAGGAAATTAGAAGTTAGTCTTAAGATAGTGAAGGTGTATGAGAATCCTAGACACGGGTGCTTACGATATACCTTTTCACCTAAACGAGGGTGTTGTATAAATTAGTGTGGTGGTGGTATAGGTATTTCACGGCGTTGATTAGCGTTCTCGCTTAGATTAAATTGTTCACTAGATCCAATTACTTTCATACAGATAAGCAGTTGTACCAATTTCAATATACTATCCCAATTTCAAGGGACATTATTCTTCTTAATCATTTAGTAGGATATATCTTCCCTTTGAAGTAGGGATCCTTAATGACACTATCTTTCGAGACAATCTCATCCTTTCTTTCATCAACTCACTCCTCCTGACCTGAAATCTAAAACAATACGAGAATAGTGTCTGTCTGACACGATACACTATCAATTGCTTTTTGTTTTCGGGAGCAATGTCAAATGTTTAATTTCAAAAAGGTGTTTTGATTTCTCCTTCTTTACTGGGGTTTCTCTATAAGCCTAACATTTTTATTGAATGAGCATGCAAATAAACATAAGCTCTCCTAAATAATTAATAATAATAATAATAATAATAATAATAAAAATTAATAATAATAATAAAATAATATAATACACATAATATTAATAATAATAATAATAATATAAATAAATAATAAATAATAAAAATAATAATAATAATAGATAAGAATAGTAATAATGATAATGAAATAATCAAGAGGAATTATTAAATAAATAATAATAATAATAGAATTAATAATAATAATATACTAAATAAGGAGGAGAATAATAATAATAATAATATATAATAATGAAATTATAATTGATAAATAGATAATATATAATAATAAATAAATAATATAAAATTAATAACTATAAATAATTATAATAATAATAAAGAATAATAATATATCAGCAAAATAATAATAAAAATAATTAAATTAAATAAAATTATAAACATAATTAATAATAATAATTAAATAATAGATTAAATAACTATAATAATAATATAATAATAATACTTAAATCATAATAATAATAATAATATAATAATAATAATATATAATATAAATAATAAATCGATAATAATATTAACATTTATTTCAATATAATTATTCAAATAAGCATTTTTAGTGAAAATTTTTCATGCAAATTTTCTGATAAATCTTGAACAAATTCATAACCCTTTCTAACATTTTGGGATTAATTTTCTTTAGACAATTCTTGAATAACACAAAATAATTGCCTTCTGTAAAATGATTCCATAAACTTTCGTCCACTCAGTTTTGAGACATTTTCATTCAAAATTAATATGACATTATATTTTTTTAAGAACGCAAGCAAAAATTAAATTAAAATAATACAATTAATTGCAAATATAACAAGTAAGATAATTAAACCTATATATTTAAAATATCTCGAAGCAAAAGAAAATGTGAAGTATTTTTGATAATTTAGATATGGTGTCTTTTTTTTATTTATAATTTTTTCTCCAGTAAAAATGTTATGACTATTAAATATTTCGTTAATATATTTTTATATTATTGTCCCCGGTCTATGTTTTCTTAATAAGAAGGATCTCCGCTAGCCTAAGATTACGAATAAATTATTCCCTTTTTTTTATTATATTATAAAAATTTTAAAGTAATTTATTATTTCATTATTGTGTAATTATTATTATTAGACATAATCTAAATTATCAACTTACATTTATTTTTTTTTCTAGTCTTATTTTTAAATTTTTAGCTCGATTGGTAGAGTAAGAAAGTATTTTAATAATTGGTATTATTTTATAAAATTTTAATTTTGGGCGTTTTGTTCTTAAAAAATAATAACTAAGTCAAATCCTTGAAAACTGTCCGAACAGTGAGTGGACGAACAATAAAGGCTTGATAAATATTCAGCAAGGAATTATTTTGTTTTTATCCAAGAAATTTGCCTAACAAGAAAATTAATGAAATAGCAAGTATATCAAAATAATGAATTTCCAAAATAAAAAAAAATATTCTCTAGGTAAAATAAATCATACTAATAATAAAATAAAAATAATATAAAAATAAAATAAATAGATATAATAATAATACATATAAGATAAAATAATAATAATAAAATATAAGTAATAATATAATAATAACTAAAGGAAGAAAACTGAAATTAAAAAAAGAAAGAAATATAGAAACCGGTTTTTAAATCTGATATTTTTAGACTTGATTGAGAGCTTTAAAAACCAACAATGATAAATGATACACCGTTTTTATTTCGGTGTAAACCTTAAATTTATCCAATTAATATTTCAAATTTAATCGCGCGGGCATGCATCACTCCCACTACACAATAACTATAATAATATTATATAATATATTATAAAATAATAAATATATTAAATAGATCTTTTTCTCAATATTATATTACTTTTATTACTATGTCAGATTTATATATATATATATTAGTATTTACTTAATGTTATATAATATTAGTATATATATATATAATTAATATTATATATATATAATATATATATAATATATATATATATATATATATATATATATATATATTATATATATATACTCTATATATATATATTATTATATATATATATATATCTATATATTTCAATTATAATTATATATATATATAAAATATATATATATATATATATATAGCTATATATAGTATAGCTATATATATATTATAATATATAATATATATAATATATATAATATATATATATATATATATATTATATATATAATTTTCAGTGATAAAACATTTCTTTTAAAAGATATTATCAATTTGAAGAATATTCACCCGGAATTTATATTTATGACATTTTGTCCTATGATGAAAATTTTCAATTATCATCGAGTTCGATATTTTTTTCGGCCGATTTTCATGAAATTTTTGAAAAATGTTTGAACAGAATGATTTATGTAAGACGCCTTCCAATAATTTAATGAGCCTGAAAAGAAAATTGTAGATTGGAAAATGTTTTCATATTTAAAACCCATTTACTGCCAGATGGTTCTTTTTTATATATGTTTTTTAATAGCCAATTACGGTAATAATTATATAAATAGTATGCTACGGCAAATATTTTATTATTTTTCTTAGCATCCCTAGGTGGATGAGGGAAATCAACAAACAATGGCTTTGAAAATTTCCAACAGATAACAAAAAAACATGTTTTTTGCTAAATAAATGCAAAGAACAACATTTTTTTTTTGTTTTGATTTTTTATGGCTTTTAAAATATATTTTTAATCGTAATGTTCTTATAAGTACTCGTTAGAACAAATGGTAATAATGGAATATTTAAATGCTAAAATTTTCAATAATTATTACATTTTAGTCCTTTTTTTTTAATTGTAAGTTCTTTAACGTTTTCTCAAAAAAAAAAAAAAAAAAAAAAAAAGGTGGTTTACTTTTATTTATTAACAACGTTCACTAATTTCCATAATGTCAAATTTCATTGAGTCAAATGACGTAAAAACAAACATATCGTCAATTTTTAAAAATGTATATATCTAGTAGATAGTAATATGCTATTCTCTACTTGTTACTCTTAACAATACAATAAAACAAAAAATAACATAAATAAACGTGCCTGACCTATAATATATCACTCTAATAATATTTATCTTAGCACTATAACATATAATATCTATACTATGCTATATATTTTATAATATTATATTATATATAATTATATCTTATATATATATATATATAATAATTATATTACTATATAAGTATATATATATATATAATATATTATATATAGTTGAATATATATATTAATTTATAACTTAATATATATATATATAATAATATATATATATATTATATATATATATATAAAGAATTTCGTTATTACATATTCTAAGTTCCATTCATCATTTATAAATCATATTTATGATTTTTATTTTAATTTTGATTTTAATTTATTTTAATTTAATTATTTTTGGAGCTTTTTGCAAATAGAAACTAGAACTCAAAAATGCATTGTAAAAAATTTTTTCAGATGATTTAAACCATTGGCTTTTTTATTTGATGGTTTAGACACCAGGGTGGTTAAAAACATTGGACTCCGGGACGGGCCAACCAAAACCGGCCCGCTGTTGATTTATACGTTAAATTTCACGGCCGCAGTAAAATGAACTAGTTTTAATATTCTTTAAGACCACTTTTACATTAAAAATTAAAACATATCACAATTAACACACTTTATTTTCATTAAAACTATTCGTCCAACAAAAAAAAGGGTAGTTTCCGCCTAATAATGTATTATTTCAGAATCTCACTTGTTCGTTCCGAAATTCAACCTTTTTGTATGAGAGCTAATCTGGCTTCTTGGGTCTTGGGTCCTTGGCCCTTGGACTTAGGGTGAGGAGTTTCTTGTGGCCCTTAACGCCCCCACACATTAGATAATGTGGTTTGGAGATCATCCCCCTGGTTTAAAAAACATTGATTTAAACGAAAACCATTTTTAAACCCAATTGGTTTAACACAACCTCACGCCCAACCTTACTTACGAGATGGGGTGTAACGGGGGGACGCGAATCCACCGAACTTGACAAATGTTTTCATTGTGTCATGCATCATTGTTATTTCATCACTTTAAAAAAGTTAATATATAATAATGCTCATTATATACCTCTCACCCCTGCTACTTCAAAATTATGAAAGAATCAGGAAATAAAATGACAATTTTATACGAAAACAGTAATAACCATGCCATGTAACTAACAAGTGTATTGAACGTATCTGTGTAGATGCCTCCCGAAACATTCGTAATTGTAGACCCGCATTCTATCGTGACCTCACGCACACACACCTCGCCTTTAACTGCTTTTTGCCAGTTCTATATCGTTTATTACCTATGCCAAATCTAGCTAATTTAATGTCAATATTATCTTTCTTCCAAGACATGCAATGAGATAATAGAGCAGTATTATATAAAAATTCTGATTTATATATAAACTTTGACGAATTATTCCACACGTTATCTTACGGTTTTTGAATCATTATGAAGTACAATCCACAAGTAAAACATCCAAGAAACGTGAGGTACAAATTAGGATAATCTCGCTCATAATCAGAACAGTTCATTAAACTCCCTGATCGACGTCACATTAATGATGTTCAAGCTCATAATCAGTAAAAAAACGACGTACACTTTTTATAACTAACGAGCGTATGCTAACCAATAAGCTTATTCCATGTTTACTTTTTTACAACGAGCCACTTTGACTAACGAGAAATGCTTTTACAATAACATAAAATTTGTGATCGAACGCCTCCACGTAATGACGTCATTACATCTCTCATGACGTAAATCTCAGAATGACTTTGTTGTTAAGTTCATCCATAATTTGTAAAACGCAGAAACTCAACTAACGTTTGTTACTCTTCAGCTTAATTTAATTAAGGCCTATGTCACACGTCCTTTTGTAGGAACGACAAAATGTACTGAATACTCGTACACTGTACGAACTTATAAAGAAATTGAATGGTCAATGTTGAAGGTGAGCACAAACCATGTTATTAATTGTTTTATGCTAAAAAAAATGAGTTTGATATATTTTGTGTGAGACTTTGTTCCAACAAAATTTGAGACCAAGGTGTGAAGTAACAACAAAAAGTGTCTTTGCTTTCTCTTTTCTTTTTCTCCAGAGATTAAATATTTAGAATAATAATAATAATTTTATAAGTTCTACAAATATATAAAAAAATGTAATATATATCTCGTACGATAGTTTGTTGAACCTAGTATTAACTAATCAAATGTTTAACCGTAGGATAAATACATAATTAAAAATTAAATTATGTTCGAGAGATTCTTATAATTTTGGTCGAAAAAGATTATTGTTATTAAAATATCAAGAATTATTTTATTTATTATATATAAGTATTATATAGATTTATATATCAATCTAATTATATAATTTATATATATATAAATATAAATATATATATAAATTATATATATATATATTATATATATTAATATATATATATATATATATAAACTATATATTATATCATATATATATTATATATATAATATATATCTATTATAAATATATATATATATATATATATATATTTATTTTATATATATATATATATATATATATATATATATATATATATATATTATAGATAAGAGATAAGAATAATATATATATATAATATATTAAGATATAATGAGCTATTATATTAATACAGTTGGCGTATACCAGAATTTTTTTTTCGGGGGGGAGGCCAGAAAAAAATTCGTTTCTTATATTATATATATATATTATATATAATATATATATTATATATAATTTATTTATTATATAGATATATATATATATAATATATATTATATAATATAATATATATATATATGAAATATTAGCAGATACAGGCTTCCTAATGTATTTTACTTTACGCACTACCACTAAACTATTTATAGATCGCAGAATAATAATTCTCGGCGACGATCTGGGGAGAGCTCTGGGAGTGAAGGATGTTCCTTTGATGTTAATTTGAAATTTCTCTTATGGCCAAGGCCGCATGGTTCTCATATCTTTGGTAGGTTCCCAAATATCCCTGGCAGATAAAAAGCTAGACCCATCGAAAGACACATTATTTGTTATGGTTAAGTATTTTGCAACACTAAAAAACAAGATGTAATATTTTGGAAATTGTGAAAACACAATGAAGCGAACACAGAAAACAACAGTCCGTCTAATTGAGAGCGGTTTTCAGGACAATCTGTGCGTGATTGCCTCAGCTATTTTCACCAACCTTCCATAAATCCCCATCTGAGCTTTACTCTAAAATCTTACTATATAGAAAAACATTATCTCCGAGGTCTTCCCTCGTAAAAATTTTTACAAACAATCATGTTAAATAATATCTTAATCTCATATGGCACATTACACCTGTTCGGAATGACAAGCCTCAGGTAATCAGGAAAGAAAATAATTTTCTTTTATTGCTTTGCAATAAACATATTTAAAAATATTGCTGATTATTAAATTCATCAAAAAATGCGTAATAAAAAAATGAATGTACAATATAATCATAGTTTGAGAGAGGGTCGGAAGCTAGGAAATGTTGGGGTCTGGATATTTTTGGAACTTGTTAAATTCTTGGAAGTCACGCAATTTCAGATGACAACAACAACAACATTACAATAATCTTTGGTCTTGTTCAATTATAAATCTTTCTGCTGAAATTGTCTTAAACGTGTGTGCCATTTTCTTGATGTCTACTTCTCTGATGGCTTCATTAGTTTTAGTTTTAACTAAAACGGAGTTACGGTGAGATTTAGTGTTCCGCATAAGCGACGAAATTATATATAAATTTTTAGTGTTAAGAAAATTTCGGGGGGGGGCCATGGCCCGCCTGGCCCCCCGCGGATTCGCACCCACTGTCTAATTTATATGATAATAGTGTCTTAGTATCTTATGTACTTTGTATTATATATATATAATTTAATATATTATTATATATCAATTATAATGTATATATACTGTTTTTATTATATATATATATATATACTATTATATATATATATACTAATATATTTATATATATATTATATATAATTTATATATATATATTGTATATATATTTAGTATTAGAATATATATAATTATTATAATATTTATTTGATGGGACGATTCCAATTTCCAGCCGATGCCGATTCGGATACCGATACCGTCCAAACTTTTGGATTTATGATTACGATTCCGATTCCGATTCCGATTCCGATTCCAATTCTTTATATTATATCTTATATAATATAATATTATTATATATATATAATATATATATACTATATATATATTATATTATAATATTAATATATTAATATATATATATTATATATTATAATAATATTATCTATATATATATATATATATATATATAAATATTGCCTAATTTTTGCTAAATAACTAATTTTAGATATTTAAACCTTATAAAATTAATGTTATAGTATAGAATTCTCTTATATTTTTTTATTTTTTCTGATTATCAAAATAATTAGTTTAGTTTTCACACACCTCGTATTTTAAAATATTTAATTTTACATTTGATAAATATAATAGTCAATATTTAAAAAGAATTACGATATATAAATGAACAATTTTTTTTTCTGTTTTTTTTGTTTATAAATAAAAAATAAAAAATCCTTATATTCTTTATTTCACTATAAAAGCTAAGATTCTGAAACAAAATTATATCATTAATATTTATTAATTGTATGATTAAATCATTGACTTCTTAAGTTTGTAGTGCATAATATAAACTCAATTAAACATTTCTTCTATACCGTTTCTAGAGTGCATTCACGATTTTATTTACGGAGAATAAAATTGAATCATCCAATTCTGTGAAGAGTCTTTCACATCTTTCCACTGAAAAGGGAGAACTAGACTTAGAAATATTTTCTAAAGCAAGGACACCCTTAAATGCTGTAAAAGGTTATCTTTATTCAACTGACCTACCATCATTGTTAAAGGGAACTTTCTGAATTTTTATTTTAAGTTTTACCTAATATACTGTAGGTAATTTTATATTTATACATTTCACAATATATTTTTTCAATATATGTGTCTTTCTCCTTGGGAAAGTTTCTGTTTTTCGCCTGTTTTTATTAAAGTTTATCTTTTTCCTTCTTAAAACCCTTAAAACAACTTAAAAACTTTTAACTTAAATATCTTCATTCTTCAGTATCACTTTTTTTCGTTCTATTTTCATCCCATTCTGTTGATAAATGAGAAAAAATCTGAAAAATTGGTTTAAAGTAAGGGAAACTGTTTTCCTTTCCCCTTTATACATACAATATTTCTTCGGCACATACAATTGCTTAAGAATATCTCCACTTTTTATATTTGTTATATAAACTCATACCTCAAGGATGTAATATTAAGAAGAGAGTGGAATTTTCAAGATAGTAGACAAGGTCAACAATAATTTACATTATTCAAGTAAAGTAATTGCTGTATATTATTTTTTACACTTGTATTTTTCCAGTGTGATACTGTAGATCACAAGTTCCATCAAATAGTCTTTATTTTTTTCTGAGACTTTCCTTACAAAAAAAAATGCAAATCATTTTCATCTTTGGGATTATTGCCCCGATGCCATTGATTCTTGTGGCTCATTAAATTTTTGGTTGAAAGTAGTGGAAACTGTTTTCCTTTCTTTAATACAACATATATCTCTTTACGCAATTACCATTGCTTAAGAATATCTCCACTTTTTTATATTGTAATAAATTCATCTCAAGGAATGTTGATTTTAAAAGCGTGTATCACGATAGGTAGCAAGGCACAAGATCTTATAGCTAAAGTAAATGCCTTGAGATCTATTTTTTACATTTAGAATTTATCTCATGCTGAGATACTGTAGACACCAAGTTCCTCAAATAGTTCTTTTTTTTTTCTGAACTTTTCAAAACAAAATGCAAATCATTTTTATATTTGGGATTATAGGGGATAACCTATTCCTTGTGGCTTCATAAATTTGGTACAATCAACATATTTTATAAGTATTTATAGCAATTTTCCGACCTTTCTAATTGGTTTCTTAAAAAGCATACAGGTTTTGAATGATCACTACCGCAATATGAAATGAGAGCCGTCTTTTTTTTTTCAACAATTTTTGAAAGCATATGAATACTGGCTTACTTACTGGTTTTAGTATATTCCTTATGAAATACAAATCTGTGCTGTGGTATAATTAAATCTAGTTTGATATTTTCAAACTTGTGAATAGCTTTGGGGCGAGAGTGATATAAAATGACCTACTGATTTTTAGTTTGGCCGCATGGATAATTATTTTTTTTACGTCCTCTTTGTTCAATTAATATGGCATCATTGATGAAAATAGTGTTCAACGGACGTGTAAAAAGCAAGGTAATTTCGGGAATCCTGCTTGTGTAACTCCAGCAGCCATATTAGGTGCGTTTATCCTTAAATTATAAACTTGAAATTTTATTAGCAGGAATATTTGGAAAAAAGAAAAAAAAAAATTCTTCCATTAAACATTTTGAAAGACCCAAATACCAGTATTAGTGCTGTGTGAGATACGTGAAAGGTGAAAACTCGAAGGATAGCATTTATATTCAAAACTCCAATTATAAAAGCACCTTAATTACATAAAGGCATATTAATTAACGGCTCACTTACAAGTTCACTGGTATATAATTATCAAAAAAAAACATTATTACATAAACAATAATAATGCGAAACATTGCCAAATTTCTGCCTGTCTGAAAATCTATCAATGATATTTAGGTTAAGATATCTTAGGCTCTACGTATAGATGCGCCGCTCAATCCAAATTCTTTAATTAAAGAATTCAGGAAGAACTGAATTTAAAAATCAATACAGGCAGACTTCGAACTATTGTCTTTGAAATATCATAAAGATTGTTCAATTAGAAAATTATTTTCAGATTGTATACCAAAGAATCGTGTTCAAAAGAATCGGTATAATATATTATTGTCGATTCCGATTCGTTTACCGATCCTGAAAAACACCGATTCTTCCTCGAATTCACGATGCGAATCGATTAATCGTTACCCATCACTAATATATATAAGATATGAGATAAGATATAAGATAAGATAAAGTTTTAAGATTATATACATCTGTATATTTCATCTCAAAAATTGAGAAGAATATGAATATGTATATTAAATAAAATAGTTATAGCAGCATACGTCATTATAGAGAGATAGTATATATATGTAGAGATGAGATAGAGTAATAATCCATTTCTAGTCATTCGATCTTATTAGTAGTAATATGAGTAAGTATATAGAATAGAGAATATTTCATAATTTCTATATATATATATACACCTATTATATCTATATTATAATATATTGATATATATATATATATTATATAAAATATGGAACGATGGGTTTCCTAAGTGAGCAATGGGAATTTTTAGAGAATTATCTTGAATTTTGATTTTTTTTTTTTTTGTGCGAATTTTTTCCTTCTGCTCAAATCTCCATATAAAATATAAAAGAAACTGCAATAGATAGTTATGTTGTGAGCAATAAAGTAAGTCTGAAATTAAATATTTCGAATTGAATACGTCTATATATATATTATATATATAATATACTTATATTATATATATATAAATATATATATATATTAATTTAATATATAATCTATATATATATTATATATATATTATATATAATTCTATATAATATATATAAATATATACTACTGGCGCGCCGGGCGACGTAACGTTGTTAGCAGCACCGCTTGCGCGTGACACGCATTTTAGAGCGATGGCGCTCCAGCGAGCGGTCTGCCAATGACTGTACGTCCCAACCTGCTGCGCATTCTTCTTTGTTTGGTTTACTTTAACACAATATCACTCACGAAAAAATTAAACTTACAGATAAAATAGTTTTGAAAATTGAAAAAAAGATCCTATTATTATTTTCGTCCTCAAATACCTCAGATAATTCTCGGACACCATGTTTTTAGCTTCAAAAAAATAAAAGCTCTTATTTCTGATTTTTTTTTTCCCTCGGATCGTAAATTCATTTCTTTGTTTTATCCGATTTTAGGAACAATTTATCTTTATTATATATAATAATAATAATATATAAATAATAAATATATATTATTATATTATTAACTATTATATATATATATATATATATATATATATATATTTAATATATATAAATTTCCTATATATTATATAATAATTCAATAATATATATATACTACTATATTAATACTACTAATATATATATAATACTACTGCGGCGAGATGTTAAGAATAAGAGTAAGGGAAATTTGCATAGAATAATGAATAGGAATGGTGCTTTCGTACCTGATGAAATGGATGTGGGAAGATTGTGGAGGGAACACTTTGAAAATCTCCATAACATTGGCAATAATGAAGAGCTGATAACGAATGTGTGTGGGTTTGATGGTGCAAGAAGAAAATAGGTATTTCGGGGATGGTAATTAGTAGGTAGGAGGTGGATAGGATGAGAAAGTTGATGAATTGTAAAAGTCCTGCATGCAAATATGATTATTTTTTAAGTAGGTGAGGCGAGATCTTGGTGAATTAATCGACAAACAGTTTGTGGTAACAACGCATATTTTAATAATAAAAAAAGGTTATAACTCTAAAGGATTGGAGGAGAGCAGTAATAGTACCCTTATATAAGGGTAAAGGGATAAGGGGAATTGTTGGAACTACAGGGTATTAGTTTAATGATCGTTGTAGTTAAAATATATGCTGGTATTTTGGTCGAAAGAGTTCGTCGAGTAGCTGAAGGACTGATTGGTGAAGAACAAGGTGCATTTATTACTTGTAGAGGATGTGGATCGAATTTTTACATTGAAACAAATGATTGAGAAAATGAGAGAGAAGAAGAATAAATTATATTTAGGTTTTATGGACTTGCAACAGGGGTATAACAGGATTAATACTGAAGCTCTTTGGCACGTGTTAGTGATATATGGTGTTGGTGGTAGACTTCTGAGTGGAATCAAAGTTTATATGACGATTGTGAAGCGTGTGTAAGAATAAGTGGTGTCAAAAGTGTTTGGTTTGGGATGTGTTTTGGGAAGATATTAGAATGATGGAGAATGGAAGAGATTTGGTTTTGCGTGGTGAATCTGAAGAGAGTTTGAGAGGACTGGTAGAGGGATTCGGCAAGGTTTGCAAAAGAAGGGGTTCGAAAGTATTTGTAGATAAGAGTGAGGTTATGGTAGTGAGTGAGGAAAATCCGCGGTGTGAAGTCATGTTAGATGGTTAGCAACTGGAATAAGTATCTGAGTTTAAATATTTAGGATTTATGATAGATGAAAAGGAAGCGGATTATGCAAAGTGTAGTAGGAAAGTTGTGATGGTAGGAAGGTGGCTGTGAAAGAACAAAGTCTTGGGTGCGTTAGAGTTTTGCATGAGGATATGTTGGTACCTGTGTTATAATGCACAGTAGTGAAACTATGGTCTAGAATAAGACTTATAGATCTAAGGTACAACGTGTTCAGATGGACAATCTTAGAGGCGTGTTAGGTATGAGAAGAATTGATAAAATGAGGAATGAACGCATTAGAGAGTTGTGTGGTATGAAGAAAGGTGTAAATGGGAGAATAAACGAGAGTACATTGAGATGATTTGGTCATATGGAAATGATGGATGATAGTCGGTTGATTAAGCGGACATATAGTGGTGAGTGTGCTGGGGGACTGAAGAAAAAGTGGATTGAGTCAGTAAAGGAATGCCTGAAGGAGAGGAATGAGAGTTTGGTAGAGGCATAATAGGACTGTATGACAGGAGTGAATGGCGGGGTTTTGTGAGGGGGGGTATGGTTGTAGCGTATGCCAAGGGATGAACCCCACGTCGACGAGGTATTACCGACAGTTAGGGTTTGTCGTCGTCTTCGCGACAACCTAATAGGCCTAGGCGTGACTATTTCCCTCCTGACCTCTCCGCCGACATGTTCATCATACTAGGATAATCTCATACCACAAAAGGAATAGAAAATAAAACAGGGGGCTTTTCTTAACGACTTGCGTCATGTTCTTCTAATTAACTACTACTTTACTGTTCCAGTGTATGCTACGCACCTCACACCAACCAGATAGGGGATAGGACGGTAGCTGGGTATATATATATATATATATATATATATATATATATATATATAATATATATATATATATTATATATAAATCAATATATATATTATTATAATATATAATATATATGTATACTATTATATTTATACTATATATATATATATATACTATATATATATATATATATATATAAATAAAAGAAACACCCCTGCTATATATATATATATATAAATTATATATATATCTAATATATATATATATATACATATATACTATCATATATATATACACACATAACACATATAATTTATATATATCTAATATATATATTATATATATAATATATATATTAATATATATATATATAATATATATATAATATATTATAATATATACCATATACTCACTCACATACTATACTAATATTATATAAATTAGATACCCTGCTTGATTATTTATATACTCACTTACTCTATATTACTTAATACTTAATAAGCGACAAACTCATTATTTCATTATTTAAAAAAAAAAAAGAAGAAAAAAACGTTAAAATGCACTTTCAAAAAAAATTTTTGCTAGAAATATTTTTAAATCGAAAAATGGTAATAAAAACCATCGGAACACACGATACGGCCAAGTATTAAGTCAGAAAGATTGACAGAAAAAGGACGAAAGAGGAATTGCGAGTCACAGGAACTCTTCTCTAAATAGAGATGGCATAAGCCAAAGAGGGTGATGAAACAGTTCTAAGGCTAGAAGAAGAATAGGAATCAGTTTGTGGGGATAAAAGAAAAAGTTAATAATTGAAAAACCCTAGTATTTTTTTTTTTTTTTTTTTTTACAAATGTTTGTCACCACTCACGGGCAGAGCCCTATTCAAGGAGAGCGTGTTATTATTTTCATTATCACTACCATCACCATCACAATTAACATCATTAATAATAATAATAGTATTATTCACTATATAGGCATCCCTAATTATTTTTTTTTTTTGTGCAAATATTACCACAACTCACGGGCGGAGCCCTATTCAAGGTGGGGTGTTATTATTAATATTATCATTATCACTACCATCACCATCACTATTAACACCATTAATAATATTAGTATTATTCACTAGGCATACCTAATAATATCTTTATCCTTATCACTAATTAGAGTTCTCAGAATATACGAGCATGTAAATAGTCAGACTTATATTTAATCCCAACTTATAATAATAAAAAAAGTTCAGTAGAAAAATAAAGTTAATAAAATTCATCGGAACACACGATTCAAATGCATGGCATGCGAAATATTATGATATAACGTTTGTTATAGAAAAAAATAAAATAGATTGCAGATTGCATATATCTGATTAAAAGGATAACAATTCTAAATTTTTAAAAAAGACGGTATTCTTTTTGTTTTCGTTTGTAGGGTCTGTTTTGGTTTCTTTGAGGAGAGATCTGTAGAACACTTTGAATCGTTTCTTTTCTCACATCTTTTTTAATCTTGTTTTGACTAACTCCCTTAGAATTGCGTTCTCTCTTACTTCAAATGATCAGTGCCCTGTCATTTCAGATCTGTGGTTGACAATACACTGTGTACCCCGTACTGTAAGCTGAGGCACCTATAACTTCAGCATCTAGGCGCATGCGAGCATATGGCGCCATTAGCCATTCAGGATTTTAGTGCCCTGTCTACTTGGCGAAGGAATCCGTATCCCTGTCATGCCCGAGCTTCTTTTCTTGCCACTCTCCTCTGTCATTTGTTTAAACATGTTCAAGATTTTAGCTTTCCACCTATTCAACTCTACATCATTACTTATCTTGAATTTTTAATACATTAAGAAAATTATCTTAATGGCAATTCGATATATCATAACTTCAACACAATTAATTCGCTTAATTTTTTTTTTTCACCTTTGTACACCTTCTACCTAAATATTTTCCTTCAACCAATAATACTTATTTTGCTCGCCATTCGCGTGCTGTCTTCTGTTATATATTCTCTACATTAGTTAGCGTTTCTAGTCTCTGAACGCTCAGGGACTATGTAAATATGTCACATTTTTTTCACTTGCAACTTTCGAATTATTTACAATTTGCCACCAAGTTTTTTATATTATTATTGATTATATTATTTATAATATTAATTATTATTATTATTATTATTTTATTATTATTATTATTATTATTATATATTATTATATTGATTATTATTAAGATTATAATTATTATTATATTATTATATATTATTATATATTATTATATTATTATTATTATATTAATGATATACCATTAATATTATTAATTATTTATTATTATTATTATTATTATATTATTATTATATTATTATTATTATATTATTAATTATTATTATTATATTATTATTATTAATTATGCATTATTATTATTATATTAAATATATTATTATATTATAATATTATTATATAGTATTATTATTATTATTATAATTCAATATTATTAATAGTTATTATATTATTATTATTATATATTATATATATTATTATTATAGATTTTATTTTGATTTTTTCATATGATTGCGGTGTAGTGTATAATTTTAAGTGACCTTGATTGTTATTATTATTATAATTATCTATTATAATATTATATATTATTATTATTATATTATTATTTATTATTATTATATTATTATATTATATTATATTATATATATTTTATTATTTTTTTTATTTTTGGTCCTCCATGTATTGCATTATTGTATAAAGGATTTATTTAATGCCTAATTTTAATATTTTTAGACCCTGATGATCTCTCGGCTTGCCCCGACCGAAACGTTTTCTAAATATCAATTGAGTCTAGATCAGAGATAATTTCATAATAGCATACAGACGCTTAAATGTAATATATATATAGGTATATATATATATAATATTATATATATATAATATATATTATCTATATATATATAATATTATATATACTAATAATAATAATATATATATATAGTAAATATATAATATATATAATATATATTAGCCATAATATTATATTATATATAGTATATAATAGTATATATAGTATATATATATATATATATATATATTAATATAATATAGTAGGCTATATTAATAGATATATACTTATATATATATCCGTAGTATAGTACTATAATATATTATATATATTATTATATATATATACTTTATTAATTATAATATATAATTAATAGAATATATATATATATATTATATATATATAATAAATATATATATATATACTATAAATATATAATATATATAATATAATATATATACTATAATATAGTATATATATATATATATATATATAAATATATATTTATATATATACTAAATATACTATATATACTATTATATATATAGTATATATTATATAGATATATTATATATATATAATATATACTAGATACAATATATATATATATATATATATATATAGTTATTATAATATAAATATATATTATATATCCTTAAAGTACAAGCAATAAAATGCCAATGTAGCGACGTTCTGTGATTGGCCTCATTACAGCTTTGCTCACAATGTCTTAGAGCTCAACGTAAACTTTCCTATTCGCTTCTTTTTTTTTTAGTATGTGAATAAACTGAGGACCAAAAATGACGGTCCACCACATTACAAGAAAAAAAACATTAAATAAATAAATAAATAATAATAAAAAAAACGAGTGAAATCTGCGAAGCAACTGCAAAATTCTTTGGCTTACATTTTTTTTTTTTTTTTTTTGCGTAAAACTAGTTTAAATTAAGCTAATTTGGTTTATTTGAAGAAGATATTTTTTTCCCTCTTGAATCTTGATGGAAGAGTAAGATTCATTGTAGACCAATATATATTTGCCTCAAAGTTCTTAAGTTGACTTTAGAACTATATAATATATATAGATAGTAGTAATATTATATATTATATATATATATATATATATAATATATATATATATATATACTATTAATAATATATATATATTCATATAATATATATAAATTAATCTAATATAGATATATATAATACTTTTCTATATATATATATATATATATATATATAATATATGATAATAATATAATATATATAGTATATATATATATAGGTATATATGATATATATATACTATATATATAATATAGTACTATATATATATATATATATGATATATATCTAAATATATATAGGTGAAATTATAATATTTAAGAATGTAAAATATAAATTCAGATATTTAAAATGCAACACACCCCAACACACCTATTCACAAACAACCACACACACACACCTGCACAAACACACACACACAAATAGACACACACAAAACCAAACACACAGAGACACCCACACCTACACCACACGTGCTCGGCGCGCAGAAAGCAAACATGAAAGAGATAGAATTCAGAAGCGAATAAATCGCGACCAGAATTGCGAAAATTTCCCTGACATTCGTTTACAAAGACTTCGAGAATTCGCAGAATTTCTCTCTCTCTCTCTCTCCTCTCTCTCATCTCTCTCTCTCTCTCTCCCTCTACTCTCTTCTCTTCTCTCTCTCTCTCTCTCTCTCTCTCACATCATTTTTCTGATTTTTTTCTTTGCGAAAGAAGGAATTTCTTCCTTTGGCGACATAATGTTTTCCAATACCAAAATTATTTATCCCTTTTGACCCATTTATAAAGATGGTGGTTGCTGTTTTTCATTCATTCTTACTTGTATCCCACTTTAAAGTCATTGAGCATGCTATCTTTATTTATTCTTCCTTCCCCCCTATTTGGTTTCCCTTTGAGTTTTCTTATTAAATTATTTCGACTATTTCTTACAAATATTCTTTACTGCCCTTTCTTTTTTAAAGTAACCTTACACTTAATATTTACTTTATTGCTTAATTAAATTCCATATTTATTCTTTCAAATATCATTATATTATTATAATTTTATTAATCTAAGAAAGATTTATCTCATATTCTTTAAATCTTTATTACTCTCTTACTATTGTATATTTTATTCATTTATTTAATCTTTACTTAGTATGTGTTTTTCTTCAAAGACTCCTTAATGGATTCTTGCGCCTCCTTCATAACACTATTTCTACTTTCTTTCTTTTATGCAACCTCCTTAACTCAACTTGATCAAAATTTTCCCTTCAACACATAACATAATACACAACACCACACACACACATTCACACACACACCACATATACTATATATATATGTATATATATATATACAGATATATATATAAGTATATAATATATATATATAATAATAATATATATATAACTAATAATATATATATATTATCTGCCCTCTGAGTTGAGTAGAATCCATAGTGAAATACATTTTGTTTTTATCTATTTGCCCAAAATATCTAAACCTTTAGAAATTATTTAGGTTGGAAGCATATCCTGCATCCTTGAAATTAAGGCTTGACGTAGAAAAAGAACATTTCAAGAATTTTAAATGACAGACGAAGCGTTACGTGGGGCGCGAACAAAAAGGCTGTCGAGGACGGGTTTTTTTGTTTTCGAAGAGATGTTATATTGCCAAGGAAATTATGTCGAGATAGAAGCTGATAGAGAAACTGAAGTCTTTGAAGCATTGAAAAACAACCATTTCTCAATGCCCAATTTTACTCGAGAAAGATTAGAGATTAGTTGCCTCCAGGAGGCTTTCGAGGTGCCTAACAAGCTAATTATTGTGAGAGAGAAGTCGGATCAAAATAAAGGCATCAGATGTAAGGTGAGTCGCGTCCATAGAATGCGAGAATGATAATGCCTAATAAAGAGAACTTATTAATGAAATAGTACCAAGAGAGACACAAGATTTGACAGAACCATTAGGAGCACCACTATTATAGAAATTTAGATTAAAGGTTAACAGAGTGGCCGTCTAAATATCTGCCCGTATAGAACATCGCCCGAAAGAATATCAAATGAAACCGTCGCCAGAGTCAGAAAACGAAAGATAACCTGAAAGAGAAAGCTTAAATCCAGGCTTTCGATAATTCCAAATCGCACAACCGGCAACACGAGAGTTTTAGCCAAAAATGCCGCAAAGGGAGAGATTAAGACACTCAGAAGATGAAATAAAGAGAGGACCAAAATCAGAAAAAAAGAGATCAGAAAGAAGAGGCCAAAAGAATCATAAAAAGAGAAGAAAAAAACCAAAATTAGAAAAAATAAAGAAAGGATTAAGAATCAGAAGAAATAAGACTCACAGGACAAAGAATCAGAAAGAAGAAAAGAGAGGCAAAAGACAGATAAGAAGAGAAGAAAGAAAACCAGGACATCCCTCAGAAAAGAAGAGAAACGAAGAAGATAAGAATCAGATAGAAGCAGACAAGAAGACGCAAAAGAATCATAAAAGAAAGAGAAGAAAGAAAAGTCAACGAATAGAAAGAGAGAAAGGAAGAGCATCAAGAATCAGAAAGAAGCATAAAGAAAAAGCCGACCGAAGAATCAGAAAGAATAGCAAAGAAGAGGCAAAAAATCATAAGCAAGAGAAGAAAGAAAACCAAGAATTAAAAGAAGAGAAGAGAAGAGGCATCAAGAATCAGCAAGAAGATAAAGAAGAACCAAGAATCAAAAGAAGAGAAAGAAGAGCCAGAAAAGCGTAAAGAAGAGAAGCAAGAAAAATTAATAAGAAAGAAGAAGAAAGAAGAGCGATCAAGAACAACAACAAGATAAAGAAGAAGACAGAATCAAAAGTAGCAGAAAGAAGACCACCAATAAAGTGTTTCTACGAAAGCCCTGTCTGGCGATCGAATAAGATTAGCCGAGCTGAAGATGCTTTCCGAATCTTTCTCTTAAGCGATCAGACGAAACACTTAGGAAGAACAGAAAGTTAAAGCCATTGCCGAAGAAATGGATGTGAGAAGGGCCGCTCACCTTTTGCGCGCTCAGGCGAATGAGCTCATCATCCAAGCCAAGAGATAATGATAGTCAAAGTAGAAAGACATAGACGGAATAGTTAACACCACAAACACACACACCCTTACACACACGTATAAAATTATATTATATTATATATAATATATATTATATATATATATATTATATTAATAATATCATATATATATATATATATACTTATAGTATATAATAGATAATCTATTTTGTTTATATGTTAATGGTTTTGTATATAATATAAAATTATATTATATATAATATACATATGATATATAATAAATATATAATATATACTATATATATATATATAATACTATATTATATATAAATATATAGTATTTTAATCATATATAATATTATTTAAATTCATTGAATAACACTCCAATGAATGCTATTATTTAATGGTGGGACAAAAAAAAAAACAGTCATCAAAAAATTTTGGTTAGTTCAAATGTCAAACAAACATGATTGTTGCCAGACACCTTTAACAACACATGCGCCTATACATTTTTAAGCGAGAGAATATGCTGCTGAAAATATGACCGCGTGGACGCCTTATACCTACAACTGCAATATAATATATATATATACTAATATATATATATATTATAATATAAATATAATACTATATATATAAGTATTATAATATCCTATATATATATATATATAATATATTATAAATATATAATTATTATACATATATAAGTAACATGGTATCCCATAATATACGTTTACATATTAAACTAACTAAACACGGGAGTTAATATAAAATACTGTATATATATAATATTAGATATATAAGTTATATATATATATTATTATTATTAATTTATAATTATATATATATAATTAATATATAATTAGCAAAGAGAGAAAAAAGGATCAAGAACAGAATGGAATGAAAAACAGAGGACGAAGAATCAAAAAGAAGAGAAAGAAGAGGCAAAAGAATCAAAAGAGAAGAAAAGAAACCAAGAATAGAAAGAAGAGACAAAATAGCTATCAAGAGATTACCAAGAAGATAAAGCAGAAGACCAGAAATCAGAAAGAGAAAAGAAGACCACCAATAACAGTTTAGGTTTATACGAAAGCCTGCTGGCACTCCAGAGATAAAATTAGCCGAGCTGAGAATGCTTCCGAATTCATCTCTTTAAGAGATAGATCAACGAAAACTTTAGGCAACACAGAAGTAAAGCCAAGTGCGGAAGATAAAATGTGTATGCGTCTGAGTGAGACCGCTGGCTGCAAAAACCTTTTAGGGTATATCTCAGTAGCGAATTGACCTATATATACTATCAATTATTAC
>JABUQX010019164.1:0-17500 GCA_015478945.1 Trachelipus rathkii
CACAAAAAGAACATAAATAAATTGCAAGTAACACAATAACTGCCCTAAGAATAATTCACTGGATGTACGAAACAACCCATCCAGCATTTACATACGAACACACATCCTTCCCATCCTACCCATTTGAACGATCGGATAGGGACACAATTTTCCGAAAACACTCCAATCCCAACCCATCCTGCCACGCAAATTGACTTCTCCACCCCGACACAAGACTAAAATCCCCCCCCTACCTGCACCAGCTCAAACTTTATAGATGACATCTACAACAACGATTCCTCCCTCCCCCAAATAGGTTTGGCTCTCTCACATCCATACCCAATTAACTAACACAATATCTAGCAAAGATCGCCCCAAACACAATCTCCAACACGCCCATCCCCTAACATCTCCATGAGTAATCATGTCAGAATGAAACCAAATAACCTCGCCCGGAACAGATCAGGCCACCACCGCAGAATCTGACGCAATTAAATTGCAGATTCAACTAGACAGCGTATATTCCCCATTTGCACTAGATGTCGTATATCCCCGAACACAATGGAGCACTTCCTTCTTGAGTGCCCCGCCCTCGACGCTCCCCGTACCAACCTTTGCTGTAACTTCTATTCTTGACCTGTGGAACCGCCTAGGCCGTGGCCGGCTTTCTGGAGGCGGTGGCCCTCTATAAGGTGGGCAATTGACGGATAGATTATGTATGTATGGTATGTATTATAATAGTTATTAATAAAATATATAAATTTATATATATATATATATAATTATATATTATATATATATAGTATATATATATTGTATATATAATACTATATATATATATTATCTTACTATATAGTATTTAGGCCCATATTTATAGATAAAATATCGTATCGGTAATAGTATTGAAAAAAGTTGTGAGACTTGTACCGGGTATCGGCCTCATTTTGGTATGGTGCACACACTCATATATATATATTATATATAGTTATATAAATATATATATATATATAATTAAATATAATATATATAGATATATATTATATATAGCTAGAGACGGTAGACTGCGTCCACAGTAGTATATATAGTATCTCTATTAATATCTTTATATATATATATATATATATATATATCTATAGTGGTTAGAGTTATCATATCAAAATTATACCCTTCAATATATATAATAATTATATATATATATATATATATTTATATAATTATATATAGTATATATTTATATACACTATATTATATATAATCATATAAGTATTATAGTATATATATACTCTGTATATCTTTTTAACAGTGAAAGTTATTTCCTCTATTGCTGCTGCTCAAGCGCGGAGGTTATACTTGATATTTTATACATGACAAGCTGTTCCATTCGTTGAAACCCATTATTAGTAAAATAGACTTTATAATATTATTTTAACAATACAAGCTGTGTCAATCTCCATCTTCAATAATTAAATGTTCCTAAACTTTAGTACCCATCGAATTACAACCCACAATGAGGTGAGAATACGCGGAGAGTTTCTCTTTACCTCTTAAAGCTCTACCATAACTGTCTGGTCCGGAATTACAGCTTTTGTCCCAAAGTCAAATCTGACTCTCGTTTTTAATCTGCATTGGTGCTGATCCAAAAACTTGCAAACCAGTTATATTCATCGTAGTTTCCATATTTCAGCATATCACAAAACCACGTATGCATTCCTTAATGTTATTGACAACACAGTTTTATCATGAGGGAGGATGGCTATCTACCTTGCAGTTTAGAGTTAAACCTAGAATGATTGACAGGGTGATCCATAATACAGCTAATCACAATTAAAATCTTTACGTGCGTGACTTAGCGCTGCCCCCGCATTGAGGTCCCCAACTTGGCGAACTTTTCCTTCGCTATCTTATATGCACCTTGGGCTAATCCGTCTCAATATAGTAGAATTTTATGTATAAGCTCTCTCTCTCTCTTCTCGTTCTCTCTCTCTCCTTCTCTCTCTCTCGCTCTCCTCTCTCTTCGTCTCTCTCTCTCTGCTTCTCTCTCTCTCTCTCTCTCCTTCTCTTCTCTCTCTCTCTCTCTCTCTCTCTCTCCGTTCATCTCTCTCTCTGCTCTCCTCTCGTCTCTCTCTCTCTCTCTTCTCGACATATATAATACTATAATAATATATATTATATATATATATATAGTATTATAATATATTATATAATATATATACTATGATTATATATATATATATATTATATATTTATTAATATTATATATAATATATATAATTATATATATATAATTATCTATTATTAGTATATATATATATATATAGTATATATGATTATATTATATATAGTATATATATACATATGTTATATATATAATAGTATTGATAATATATATATATATATATATATATTAATAATTATATATATATATTATTTATATATATATACATCATATTAATATATATATATAAGTATATAATGTAGTGAGGAGGGGAGAGTAGTCTACTATATCTTTATATATATATAGAGTATATTATTATTATTATAATATATATTATTATATATAATATATATAAATATATAATATATATATATATATATATATATATAGTTATATTATTGTATATATATATAATTATATATATTAAATGTTTTTATTTTTTTTTTTTTTTTAATAGGTTGTCTTTATTTTGTTTCACATATTATTGCAAAGGGCAACTCTACTTGTGATGTAGAGTGCCAGATTTTGGGAGGATTTATTTGATGACGCTCGAGCGGAGGCTTTGTGGAAAAATCCTCAAATTAGACCAAAATAAGAATAAGGTTTCTGTTACGTTGCCATGACAACCAAGTGTTTTTAAAGCTATTGATAAGTTGAAGCTCTCTGTAGTATAGGCACAATATCGAAATGCCTCCAACTTTTTCAAGGGAAAGTTTCCCCCATAATATGACAAATAATGTTTTCGGAGAAAATAAATTAGATTTTAATGTAAAATTAGCGTCCTTGTTATAACATTTAAACATTATTTTAATAGTAATAATATTAGTAATTTAATAATTTTATTACATTAGTTTCTTTTATTTTTGTTTTAGAGGAGGCCCGGGCCCTTCCTGTGGCTTCCGCCCGTATATTAGCCTGTCGCTAATATATATAAGATTATATTTAGTTTTTAATATATATAATATATATATATATTATATATAGTATAATATATAATATATATATTTATATATTATATAATATATAATATATTATATATATAATATATATAAATATATAATTATTAATATTTTATATATTATATGATATGTATATCAGTATAAATGAATGACTCATAGTATTTATATATATATATAGTACTATATTATATATTATATATATATAGTATATATGTTATATATATATATATTAGTAATAATATATATATACATATATATATATATATAATATAATCATATAGTATTATAAATAATTCGCCATTAGTAAGAGTTATATTATATGCTAAATTCAAGTGGATTTCTCGACCATCTTATTTACTAAGGCATTACTATAATAAATATTAATTTAGTGATTACTAATATTAACTTTTTATATAGTATACTATATTATAATATATTATATAAGTTATATAATATTGGGTATTCGATCAGAGATCTATTATAGTCTATATAATATCGTTTGATAGTATATCTAGTATGATATTATATATAATAATAGTTATTTATTTTATTTTGAATATATATATATATATATATATATATATATATATATTTATATTTTATATTATATATATAAAATATATAATATATATATATATTATATAGATATAATATATCATGAATATATATATATAATATATATAAAAATAGTATATATATATATATATATAGAGCCCTCTTAACCAAGGCCAATGGCTAGGGGGAGAAATATGAGGGTGGCCCCTAGTGGCTAGAAGGCGGCAGACGACAGCAAAAAAAAAAACAAACTATAAATTATTACTATATAATATATATATGATATATATAAATATATATATATATATTATATATATAATAAGTTATACTTATATATAATATATATATTATAGTATATATATATATATATTCTGATATTATATTATATATAAATTATATTATAGTATATATATACTATATATATATATCATTATACTATATATATATAATATTATATATATATATATATATTATATATATATATATATATATATAGTATATACTTATATATATATTATATTTCTTTTTTTTCAATTGTTTCTTGTCACCACAACTCACGGCCAGAGCTATTCAAGGAGGGGGTGTGTTGCACACTCAGAAGTTCACACTTAACGCAAATTACGCAGATGACGACAGAACGCAAAGCTTTGAAGTGAGGGATTAAATTCAGCAGGAAACGTTTATGAGTCTTTTGGCTTTTGACTCGAACCTGTCCAAAAACCGGTGAAGACCAGAGCCCCAGATATGAGAGCAGCTACTCCTATACAAGGGATTTTTTTAATCCCTAATAGTTTTTTTTTCTTTCTGAGTAACTGAGGGAAGAGGAAAAAAAAGTTCTCGCAGTCCAAAGGAACTCACAGTTGTCTTTGGAGGCCGCCTAGCAACCGTGTGAGTGTGAGGTTTCCAAAACATTTTTTTTCGTTTTGTATGTTAAGGGCCTTTCATGGGATGTGTTCTTTTATAGTTGTCGCAACAGAGAGACGACGAGAAGGTCGAAAGAGATAGGAAAGTTGAAGGTGTTTTAGAGGAAGGGAAGATTGTAGAAGGTTGAGTTTTTAAAGAATTGAACTTCAAAAGATTGAGACTGCCCCCCTGGAAATTCTATCCAGATCAGCGAAATAGAATGCGAAGGAATTTAAGACGAGGAGGGCATTCTAGAAGTAAATAGAGGAAAGAATGGATAATGAGGTTGAAGAAGTGTGCGTGTTGACCGTGTGCGCCCTTCCAACACGGAGGGGAAGTTGTTGGGTTTTTGAGGCATAGAGAATAATAGGTGATACGTGGGGCGGGGTTCAGCACGGAGGCGCGCATTCCCTTCAATAATTCTGGGAGGAACGCCATCCCGGCCACCCGCCTCCTAACGTTCATAGATTCAGGAGTCCATTTCACGCTCGAAATGCAATGGTTGTATCACAGGGCAAGCATATAGGATACCGTAAGAGGAATAATGGAGGAGTGAACGTCAAAGTGTCACAGGGTTAGTTAGAGGACTAATATGAAAGAGCCAAAGATAGATTGGCTTGGTTCAGTTGGAGAATGCAACAGAACCGTCAGATGATATAGAAAGGAAAGGGTGCAGATTTTCAGCAGAAGTTGTTAGAGATGTTTTCTGGCAGAGGCCTTTAGAAAGAGTTTTTAAGAGGAGAACGCTGGAAGTTAGCCGGCCCTTTTCGTTTTGAGAAAGTCCCGCTTTTGCTACGTCGAAGAGTAACCTGTGATTGATGTCCTAGATGCTCAGTGTCTCAGAAGTGGATAGGAAGAAGAGAAATTTGCAGTCCGATACAGCACTGTTCTAGCCTGAATGGCGGAGAACAAGCACGATCGAACCATGGATGATGAGGAGAGAGAAGATGTTAGTCGACAGGATATGGAATAGAATGAGCTTGGCTCTCTCCTCCGATTACAGTTCCCACCGTTTTATCGGCAGAAACGCAAAGCCATCACAGAGTCAAAACAGTCCATTCCGTTATTATATGTTAGTGTCACTAGCGACGCAAGCAACCCAGAGTAGGCGCGAAGTTAAAAGTGCCAGAAAAACGCGTAAGGGCAGGATGTGCCTTGTTGGAGAGAAAAGTAATTAGACAATTAGAGATAGATTAGGTATGGTCAGATTACCCCATAGGAGCGAAGGTGTGTATTTTATAGAGAGAAGGACTTAAGTGGTGAAACATAGATCAGTGTTTTCAGAATTAGGTTGGGACGAGTCCGGAATGTGTGTGTGTTCTTTAATTAGTTTGCTCCATGTCGTGAGAATGCTGAATGATCGCCTCCCCACCTAAACATAGTGAGAGGCCCCAACCCATTCAGTGTTGTGTACATTGAAATCCCCCTAAAGAGAACCTCAGTATTTGGATGAAAGATATAACATCTCGTGGAGAAGTCTTGTAAGATACTCAAAAGGCCTGAAAAAATCTGTTCTGAGGTTAGGAGAACAAGTACAGAACAATATATTATTATAGTAGAAGGAAGAAAAATTGTTATAGCCATAGAAACATCGAGACGGTTAGGAGATTACTGAGATTTCTTGAAGCGTGTTACCAGGTGTTTTATGTTTTACATAGGCACCTACTCACCCTTCAGATTTGAATATGAAATATGAGTTAATATTGGACATATTAAAATCGTTAAGAGAATTGATAGCCATCTGGGGTTCTCAGACAGGAGCAGCCAAGGATTAGGGTTAGAGTTAGAAGGTGGTATTCCACGGATGCAGTTAGATTGCAAAAGGCACGGATGTTAGTAAAGTCGAGAGTAAGCCCGCGCACAGTACAGCAACACAAAAACAACAGAAAAAAAAAAACGAACAAACGTTAAAATGAGGTTAAAATTATTCACACACACAAACCTAAATTTTAAAACCGTAAATGTTAAATAGTTAAATCGTATTTCAACATTAATATGTAAATATTAAAAACATCATAAAGTTAAACAAACTTATCGCTCTTTTACACCCATTCAAATACACGAATAAAAAAAAAAGGTAAGTAGAAATCTGACTTAAACATTAAAACTCTACATTAAAAGTTGAAGCGTTAAAATAAGTAAAAAATCAAATTAAACGACTGTGAAACGAATATTCACTTATGTAGCCCTTACTTTTATATAATATATATAATATAGATATATATCTATAATAATATATAATATTAGTATATATATATATATATGTATTGTTGATAGTATTATTAATAGTAGATATATATATATTATATCATATATGTATATATATATATAGTATTATACTATATATTATTATATATAGTTATAGCTTATATATATATTATATTATATACTATATATATAAGAATATATATAATATATATATTATATATATATTATATAGTATATATATTATATATATATATATATAGTATATATAATAGTATATATATATATATGAAACATAATATAGTATATATTATATATATTATATAATTATATATAATATCATATATATATAATATATATTATAAATATACTATATATATTATATTATAATATATATATATATATATATATATATATATATATTATTATATATATATATAAATAATATAATATATATATATATATATAATAATATATATATATATATATTATAATAAGCTATTTATATATATATATAATAATAATATATAATATATAATATCGAGATGAGCAATATATAATATACTATATATAATATATAAGTATAGTATTATGATATATATATATAATATTAAGTATTATATATATTATAATATATAATAATTAATATATATAGTATGATATATGGTGTATATGTATATGTTATGTATAGTTATATGTTATATTATATATATATAATATATATATAGTATATATATATATATATATATAAGTATATATAATATATACTATATAATATCTATATATGTAATATGTATATAGTATTATAGTATATAGTATATAGTATAGTATATTATATATATAGCTTTAGGTGATTTTTTTTTTTTTGCCTTGGGCGGATGAATGGTTAAAAGGGCCCTGTATATATATAGTATAATATAGTATATTATATATAATATAAGTATAGTAATTATTCTTTCATAGGACAATAGTGATTATTATATATATATATATATATAATTTATATATATATATTATATATATGATAAATAGTATATATATATAAGTATATATCTTATATATTATGTATTTATATATATATAATAAATTATATATATATATATATATATAGTATATAGTATATATATATACTATAATATATAGTATATATATATATATATATATATATATATATAACAAAGAAAATTTAATTATAATAATTAAATTAAAGTTAATAATATATATATATACTATATGCTAGTAAAAACCCTGTTCTCGCTCTTACTCTATGCTATTTTCGGTTCTGCTGCCGGAATTTGATTCAGAAGATATAGGTTATTGTTCGTCTGGGCTCAAGCGTTCTTACAGTTAAAGTGTAAGTGTGCTGCCGCTTCTTGCACTTTCTCCTTCTGACAAAAATTCTGGTCTCTTGCCAAAACATCTCCATAACTGTCTGTATAACTCTGGCCCTTACCTCCTCTTATCCATTCTTGTGGTTTATCTTTCCTTGCTATTCTTTCTACCTTAGCTGGCTAATTCCACCATTCCCTTCAATGTACTCTGTGATTTCTTTTTCAGTGTTGTTATTTTCTTAGGAAATATTCTTATCAACATCGTTTTTTACATTACCTTCAGTTAAGTATATATTGTCTTTCTCTTATCTAAGCTGGCTACATGACCATAGTTGTTCTCGTTTTCATCTATGCCGTTCCTCCAGCTGTTTCGCATTTTGTACTTTCATCCAAATTCTTTCAGAATGTCCTAAATATCTTCTTCTGGTTCCTTCCAATATTGAAAAATTCCTCATTTATTATTGAATTGATCTTTACCTTGGTTCTTTACCATATCTTAACCCACATTTATTATTATTGATTATCCTCGTCCTTCTTCATAAAAGTTTCAGTTTTGTTATTCCTTGAATTGTTTCAAGAGGCTTCTCCTCTAGCTTGAATTTTAATCTCTTTTTCCTGGAGTATTGAACTATATTCTTTTGTTTATCAGTAACATGTTAACTTTTCCTTCGCAATACCTCGTATTTTGATCTTTCTTCTCATACAACCTTGGGCACTCCTGTTTTTAGTTATTCTCTTCTTACTTTCCTCAGTTTTTTTCTTTTTCTGAGTCAGTCATCTTCTTTTTTTGGCTTGCAATTAAGCCTGCGCTACCAATTGATAAATAATCTTGAGAGACTTCCAGTTAGCGAAAAGAAGGTTAGATGTGTTAATCAGGAAAGTAACATGAAATATTGGATCGTGAAATGCTTAGTTACGAGCTAGCAAGGCACTCTGTAAGAATGCGATTAATCTTGTACATTCAGAATGTGGGTAGTGGGGAGTGTAGCTGGATTGATTTCGTGTGTATATGGATATTGTGATTGTATATGACTATAGGTGATCAAGAGGAGGTATGGTTGGTCGATAACTAGGTTGATGAAAGAGTTTTGAAAGCTAAACTTAAAAAAATAGACAATTTGAAAGTCGAATGATGTTTTTAAGAAGGTTAATGATATAGTCAACATAGACAGTATATATATTATAATAATATATATATATATATATATAATATATATATATATATATATATAGTAAATATATGTATAATATAATATAGTCAAATAATATATAAATATATTATATATATATATATATATATATATATTTATGTATCACTTTGGTGGGTGGTCATGGAAAATGTACTGGCGTCAGACACATTTTGTATAATAGTAATAATAATTCTATCTACAGGACTACAGAACACTGACTAGCAAAGACTTTACAGTCCACTCAATGCTAGTCTGTTAAGTATTTTTGTTTATTTAATTTGTTGGATGTGTTCACTGTTTTAAAACACATCTGTTATGTATTTTTGAAATAAGTATCTTATTTTACCTATTTCGATGTAACATATGAGTTTGCTCACTTAGAGCAGATCTGCTTCTAAGCAACAAACATCATAGTCTGTTAATTAATTTTGTTTGTATTGAATGTGTCCGCTGTCAATGTTACATATGAGTTTGCTCACTCAGAACAGAAATTGTTTCTAAGCATCAAACACAATAATGCTAAAAGTGTCAGAAATTTTGTTTTTGGATTTTTTTTCTACTAAGTGTGATCGATTAGATCACCGTCTTAGAACAGATATGTTCAATACTTTAAACATCAAAGCTATTTATTACAGTTATTCATACTAATGCAACACACGGCTATCTCATGACATGGGAGGATCCCACTATATGACCTTTCTGCTGTTCCCAGAACCCACTTTCGGTGCGCCATTTTCTCGGGGTTGTGAGGCTCTTACAGCTTCCAAAGACCGGTTTTCCCCATGTTACACACCATACTTACAGCCTCATTTATATTGTCAGAATCATCCCATTGAACCAGTGACGCGATCTTTGCTTTCCTTCGGGAACTGACTCTGCTCTTCAAAATTTAATTCCTGAATTCCCATTTTCATGCGTCCAGTTTGTGTTACCCCTGTAGGTTGTTTTCTGACTCAGTATCGCCGCTTTTTATTGATGCATAATGGTGGCTCCTGTACACCTACTCAAGGAAAAAAAATATCCCTGTGCGTGGGGGAGAGAGAATTTCCACACTGTACGTTCTGCGTGTCGAAAGAGGCGATTAAATGTGGGCAGTGGTAACTGAGTTTGGGTCCCGCTGAAAACTTATTTGTACCCTAGAATTTCTCATGCATGCCTCGGATTTGCGGTACATGTTCGAGCACCACACCTCCAGTTATGGGGAAGCAAGGGACAGATGATGATTTATTTATTTATTTTCGTTACAACCTTAATAATGCACAAATAATCAACCTAAAAATTCTAAAGCTTCACTAAAGTATGCAACTAATTGAAAATAAAGGCAATTTTTTATTAAGTATAAAAAAAAAACATTTAAATTTACTCATTCCATATATACTATTATTGATGTTGACTTTGATTTCCAGGTTGCGCAAAGATTTTATACTATGCTCGTCCTCAAAAAACTACAGGCAGTTGAATTGACCCAAAATGGAGCGTATTCAGAAATTATTATTAGTCAAGGACACTTATTTGAAAAAGCAATTATTTAATATTAATAATGATGATCAATAAGAATAATAATAATAAAATTGTTCAATTTATGTTTTTCTGCAATTTCTGTAGATAATAAATTTAGTAGTTTTATACTAAAGCAATTTTATTTTTTAAATTCTCTTTCCTCTCTCTCTCTCTCTCTCTCTCTCTCTCTCTCTCTCTCTCTCTCTTACCTTTACCTACTTACCCACTCTTACCTTACCTACCTACCACCACTCACCTACCTACTCACCACTTGCCCCTCTCTCTCTCTGACCTCTCTCCTCTCTCCTCTTCTTCTTATATATATATAGCATATATATATATATATATATATATATATATATATATATATAGTATATATATATATATATATATATATATATATATATATATATATATATATATATATATATATATATATATATATATTATGTTAATATTGAAGAGATTATATTTAGATATAAAAGTTGCAACATATAATTGAAGGTAAAGAAATATTCCTCTAGAATCGAACCACCGGTACAGAATGAGAACGACATACGATGCTTTTACCACTAAGCCATCTCCAACTCAAAAAGGTCGGATTCAAGTACAATTTTAAAGCAACCGAAAGCCCCGTCAAGGCGACATCACCAGGTATCCAGCCTGTCCTTTCCCTCGTTCCTTAATATTTTAGATGTTAAATAGAAGAATTAAAAATACTAATATGTTTGTAAACAAACAAAAATACAGCAATGGGGAGTAAAGAAATACCGCCTTCTTGGATCGAACCCACTGCATGTGGCGAATGAGAACGATATACTTCGGATGCTTACCACTGAGCCATCCTCCAACCCAAAAAAGTTGATTCAAGAACAGTTTGTTTACAAACTATTAATTGCGTTTATAATATTTAACATCTAAAATAGTCGGAACCATTGGATAAGGAATTGCTTACACCTGGTGATTTCGCCATGACGGGAACTCGGTTGCTTTAAAACTGTTCTTGAATCCAACTTTGGGTTGGGGGATAGCTCAGTGGTAAAGCATCGAGTATATCGTTCTCATTCGCAACATGCGGTGGTTCGATCCCAGAGAAGGCAGTTCTTGTTTTCCTGATATATATATATATATATATATATATATATATATATATATATATATATATATATAGTATATATATATATATATATATATATATATATATGTGTATATATATATATATATAAAACTACCTTTTAACGTGCTTTATTATATATATATATATATATATATATATATATATAGTATATATATATATATATATATATATATATATATATATATATATATATATATATATATATATATATATATATATATGTTATATATATATATATATATATATATATATAAGAGTTGGTGATGCACCGATACACAGGTATTTGGCATCGGTATCGGTATCGGCGATTTTTGAGTGTATCGGCACAGTATCGAATTTTGATAGTGGGTATCGGTACGGTAAATTATGCCAATACCTTTAACCGATACTCACAAATTTTTATAGTTCAAATTGACGCTGATATATATATATATATATATATATATATATATATATATATATATATATATATATATATGTTATAGAAGAGTATATAAATCTTTCTAAAGTATATATATATATATATATATAGTATATATATATATATATATATATATATATATAAGTTATATATATATATATATTTTCTTATCTTCCTTTATTTTCCTAAGAATGGGAGTAAGGTGCGTGACGAGCATCGAAAAAGAAAAGGTAGAAGAATATGACATAAGTCGAAAAGAAAGCCCAGCCTTATCGCCCCCTCAGTACCATAATTAGCGAGTAGAACTCATCTCAGTCAGAAAATCCAACCCTAAACGCTTCAGTGACAGCGATGGACCCTCACTATGGTAGATCGTCAATGTAAGGGTTCATCCCTTGGCCCAGGTGGGCCACAACCATACCCCCTCACAATCCCCGCCATTCACCCTGCTATACACCTTCTTCCCTCTACCAAACTCACATTTCTTTCCTTCAGACATTCGTTCACCGACTCAACCCTTCTCTTCGGTCTCCCAGACGGTCGGGTTCCCAACACACTCGCCACTATACATCTGCTTAACTAACCGTATCATTCATCCTTTCCATATGACCAAACCATCTCAACAAACTCTCATTTATTCTCTCATTTACCCCTTTCTTCACACCACACAACTCTCTAATATGTTCATTTTCTCACACCTAACACGCCCTTAAGATTGTCCATCTGAACACATTGAACTTTAGATCTATACTTCTTATTCCAGACCATAGTCTCACTACTATACAATAACACAGGTAACAACATACCCTCATGTAAGACCCTAGCACACTCAAGACTTAGTCCATTTACATTCACCAACGATTTAATTGCACCAGCCACCTTCCTGCCATTCACAACTTTCCTACTACACTCTGCATCATCCGTTCCTCTTCTCATCCAACATATACCCTAAATATTTAAACTCAGACACTTGTTCCAGCTGCTCACCATCTAACATAACTTCACACTGAGGACTGTCCTCACTCACAACCATAACCTTACTCTTATCTACGTTTTTTCAAACCCCTCCTTTTACACACCCTGCCAAATCTCTCTACCAATCCTCTCAAACTCTCTTCAGATTCACCACACAAAACCAAATCATCCGCATATAATAGGTAGGGCACCCTCCACTCATCTCCATTCTCCATCATTCTAACACCATTTCCTGCCATCCCACCTGAATTTTCATAACTCCCATTCATACAAATTAATAACTGGCGAGACATAACACAACCCTGTCTTACTCTGCTATTAATTAAACCAATCACTATTGACACCATTTATTTCCTACACACGTTTTCACTATCGTCATAGCCATATTTTTGACTCATCTGTAGCGCCTACCACCAACACCATATATCATAAACCTTCCTTTTAACCTTCATATTAACCTATCATATTATCATATTAACTCCTATTAACTTCTATCATATATATATATATATATATATATAGCAGTATATATATATATATAAATAAATGTAATAAATAAATATTTTTGCTAAAGTTGCATATTTATAAATATATATATATATATATATATATATATATATATATATATATATATATAGTTATATATAGTATATATATATATATATATATATATATATATATATATATATAGTTATATATATATATATATATATATATATATATATATATACTATATATATATATATATATATATATATATATATATATATTGAAATTATAGGGGAATAAGTTTATTGAGTGTTGTAGGAAGGTATATGCTGGTATTTTGTCGAAAGAGAGAGACTGAGGGACTGATTGGTGAAGAATAAAATGCGTTTAGGAGTGGTAGAGAATGGTGTGGATCAAATCTTACATTGAAACAAATGATTGAGAAAATGAGGGAGAAGAAGAATAAATTATATTTAGGTTTTATGGATTAGCAACAGGCGTATGATAGCTAATAGGAAGCTTTATGGTAATAGTGATATATGGTGTTGGTGGTAGGCTTGAATGGAATCAAAAGTATGTATGACGATAGTGAAGCATGTGTAAGAATAAAATGGTAGCCAATGGTGATTGTTTAATATTAATAGTGGAGTGAGACAGGGTTGTGTTATGTCTCCTTGTTATTCAATTTGTATATGGATACTATGAAAGAATTCGAGGTGGGAGCCAGGAAATGTAGGTTAGAATGATGAGAATGGAGATGAGTGAGAGGGTGCCCTACCATTATATGCGGATGATTTGGGTTTCTGAGTGGCGAATCTGAAGAGAGTTTGGTATATCAGAGATTTGGCAGGTATGCTGAGTATGTTTGAAAGTAAATGAAAAGAGAAGGTTGGCTGGTGAGAGACAGTCCTCAGGTGTGAAGTTATGTTAGATGGTTAGCTGGAGCAAGTGTCTGAGCTTAACATTTAGGTATGTAGTTGGATGAGAAGGAATGGATGATGAGTGTAAAGTTAGAATGGTATGGAAGGCTGTTGAGGCACTAAATCGTACAGAATACAGGGACTATCTTGAGTGCGCTAGAGTCTTATAATGAGGTATGTTGTTACCTGTAGTTATTAGGCGGTAGTGAGACTGGTCTGGAATAAGAAGTATTGATCTAAAGTTCAATGTGTTCAGACGGACAATCTTAGGGGCATATTAGGTGTGAGAAGAATTAATAAAAATGAGGAATGAACGTATTAGAGCTGTGTGGTGTGAAGAAAGGTAAAATGAGAGAATAAATGAGTATAAGAAATGGTTTATCACGTGGAAAGGATGAATATAGTCGGTTGGTTGTTGAATGGATATAAGTGAGTGTAGTTAGAACCGACCAATGGGAGACCGAAGAGAAAGTGGATTGAGTCGGTGAACGAATGTCTGAAGGTGAGAAATGTGAGAGTTTGGAGAGAGGCGAGAATAAAGGCATGATAGAGAGAGAATTTATGGCTTTGTATGGGGCATGTGGTTGAGGGCCCACCTGGCCAAGAGATGAACCCTTACATTGACGATTTATCATAGTGAGGGTCCGCTGCAACCCATGAAGCTTTAGTGGATTTTCTTAGTCTGTCACGAGCTTCACCAATTAATGGTACAGGAGGGCGGTACATAGCTTTCTTTCGACATTTGTCATACTTCCTATCATTTTCCGATGCTTGTAGCGCTCCTTACTCCCATCTTGGGAAAATAAGGTAGATAAAGAAAGAAAAGATATATATATATATGTATATATATATATATATATATAGTATAGTTATATATATATATATATATATATATATATATATATATATATATATATATATATATATATATATATATATATATAAAGTTACTAACACCTAGTATACTGTGTTAACACACACGGAAACAGGAGGTCGGAGTCAAAAATTACAGGTAGCCTTCTATGATACATAAATAAGACGTTTTAGTAGCGAAATGAAATTTTTTTACACCTGACCTGACTCTAACAAAATCCCAACCTAACCTAATTTCAATTTTAACAGGTAAAAATCATTTCGCCCCTAGAACATCTATTTATGTTTCATAGATGCTACCAGAAATTTACTTTATCCGACCTCCTGCTCTGTGTGAGTTGAGCAGGACTTATTCATATATATATATATATATATATATATATATATATATATATGAGAGTATATATAGTATATATATATGAGAGCAGCATATATATATATATATATATATATATATATATATATATATATATATATATATATATATATATATATATATATGTTACAAACCCTGAAATTTAATCTTATAAGAGAAAGAAAAATAATCTCTCCTCCTTTTTTTTATTACTCCAAAAATCTAAAATATTCTGAAACATCATCATTATTCTTCATTTTTATAATAATAATCTTCCAAATCCTTGAATAATCATAACAATAGCTGATTTTGTGTTAATAAGAAATAAAAGTTTTTGTTAATAAGAATTTTCTAGTCGATTTGGCACTGAAACCAGTTCTAAAATGCAAGATTTTATCTATTTCGAGCGTAAGACAATATGCCAAACGAAAACTGCCTTTAATCTTAAAGAAACCGAACACCGAGTTGTTATAATGAAAGATATAAGAAACTTGCAATAGAAAGTTTTTGTTTTAAGATATTTCTAATCTGAAAGTGAAGATCATTGAAATGTAGGGAAGCCGAGCGTAAACAGGAATAGGAATATCATATGCAGTAGTTTTAGGGCGATAAGTGTTATCGAGAAACGAGTAAACAAATATATCAACGGCCAAAACTAAAAATTTACGGAGACTGGCTGGTGACTTCTTCATGGAAGAACTTCAATCAGAATGAAATAACAAAGAAGAAATGAGGGGACTTTAGACCCAATTTATGATTGATGAGATAAAATGGGAAGAAATATTAGCCTGGGTAAAGACAGTGAGCTATGATAAATAGAAGTAGCAAGCCTACTAATACTTTACTTGGGAATAATTTCTTTAGTTTTATCTCCATTAATCATAATTGTAATAATACGAAGTGTTTACGATAGAATGAATTTTAGTATTTTCTTTGCTTTTAATTTAGACCGTTTTCTTGTTTTTGTATTTAGCTACGCTTGATAAGAAATGCTCACCCAGTTTTAGAACGAATTTCCTGTTTAAACGACAACGATTTCGTGCTAGGCCTACTTTTGTTTTTAAACAATTGAATCAGATGTTTTGATGGAGCACGTGGTTTTGGAATGAAATAAAAAAAATAACAAATGGCTTATATTACAAATAATTGATAAACTATTTGTGATGAAATTATCAAATTTGAAGAAATTATTTAAATTCATTAATTCAAACGGGCCTACCACGCCGCCATTTTGTTTGTTTACATTTTTTCGTAAGAACGTAGCTTTAAATTTATGTGCACGGGAAATAGCAAACTTACAGAATTAAGGAAATTACTTGGCTGTTTGGTAAGCATTTACGATTTTGCGCAAAGTCTGACAAAACGAACGCATTCTCCAATATTTACGTTTCAGTAAACAAATGCAAAACGAAAAACAAATAGCTTTTATATATCTTTTCTTTCTTTTCTTTATCTACCTTATTTTCCCAAGATTGGGAGTAAGGTGCTACGG
>JABUQX010019164.1:22500-30000 GCA_015478945.1 Trachelipus rathkii
AATTGCACCATAACCTTCCTCTGCCATTCACAACTTTTTCCTACTACACTCCCTGCATCATCCGCTCCTTCTCATCCAACACATACCCTAAATATTTAAATCAGACACTTGCTCCAGCTGCTCACCATCTAACATAACTACACACTGAGGAATGTCCTCACCACAACCATAACCTTACTCTTGATCTACGTTTACTAAACCCCTCCTTTACACCCTGCAACTCCCACTAACTTCAAACTTCCTCTTTCAGATTCACACAGCACCAAATCATCCATAATAGAGGGAATTCTCCACTCATCTCCATTCTCCATCATTCTAACACCATTTCCTGCCATCCACACCTCTTAATTCTTTCATAACCCTATCCATATACAAATTGAACAACCAAGGAGACATAACACAACCCTGTCTCACTCCGCTATTAATCCTAAACCAATCACCATTGACACCATTTATTCTACACACGCTTCACTATCGTTATACATACTTATTCCATTCCGAAGCCTACCACCAACACCATATATATACTAATACCTGCTATAAAGCTTCCCTATTAACTCTACCCTGTTGTAGGATCCATAAACCTAAATATAATTTATTCTTCCTCTCCCCTTATTTTCTTAATCATTTGTTTTAATGTAAAGATTTGATCCACACATCCTCAACCACTCCTAAACGCACCTTGCTCTTCTCACCAATCAGTCCTTCAGTCACTGACGCACTCTTCTACTGGGGAAATGCTACATATACCTTTCCTTACAACACCCTTTCAATAAAACTTATTCCCTATAATTTCTACAGTTCCCTTTTCTCCTTACCCTTATATATGGGTACTATTACTGCCTCTCCTCCAACCCTTTGGAACTATACCTCCATAAACGCTTTGTTAGACAACTTCCAAATCCAATCAATCACCATCTTCGCTTCCGGTCTTGATCATTTCACCAGTAATTTATCTATACCTGGAGATTTACCATTCTTCAACTTTTCACTCTACCCATTACCTCCTCCCCACAACTCCTATCCTAAAAATACCTATTCCTTCTTGCACCATCACCCACACACATTCACTAACACCTCATCATTACTGTTAATATTAGTAGATTTTGAAGCGTTCTTCCACACCCCCTACATCCATTTCATCAGCATAGTATACCATCCTCTTCTCATTATTCTAAGCAGATTCCTCTTATTCTCATTCTCTAACCTTTCGCGCTTCCTTCCAGAATAGCTTCCTATTCCCTTGTAGGTCCTCATTCATCCTCCTTCCAAACTGTTCATTTACTCCTCTTGTTTTCTCCTTCGTATGCACCTTTTAGTATTTCTTTTCATAATTCCAAACATCTTTCTTTAGAAACTTCATCATTTGCTTTTTAGCACATTCAACCACGCTTTTTTACCCGCTTTCATCACTTCTTCATTCCACCATTCACATAACATTCTTACTTCCTAACAGCACATCCACACACTTCCTGCACTACTAACAATTGCTTCCTCTATTTGCCACCCCATTTGTTCAGTTTCAACTTGGTCACATTCAACTGATTTACTAGCGAGCGTTCTTACTTATCCCTATTGTCTTGCTCACTTAACTTCTCACCTTAATTTTACCTACTTCCTTTCTGTATCACCTTCCTCTCCATCCAAGCCCCCACTAACTTAATTCTATATAGAACAACATAATGATCCGATAATCCTATCCCTAAACCCCTCAATGATTTAACATCCAATACATACTTCAACATCTTCCTTCTTCACCAACACAAAATCAATCATACTTTCCACTTCGATACCATCCTACCTACACCAACCTGAGGGATATTGAGAGATTAAGATGTTAAAGAGTGGTTATTATACTTAGACATTCATTCTTATAGAATAATGATTCACTGCTTCGATTTCGGCACTGAATCCACATTTAGCAGATGACTTGATTGCATCCACATTTAACTCCAACATTTACAACTTGAGCTTGATGACTGACAGAGCACTGGGTCTCAGATTATCCCAAAATCACCAACGTTTCCCCTCAGATGGACCATAATATCACAACCACACATACCTTGACCTTTCCAACTTAAATTTAACTACATTAGAATTCTAGGACTGCCACACAATAAAGTCTACCATAGCTTCTTTGTACCACAGGTCAACATCAAAACTGGTAACCCTTCTTTCCTCCTCTCATTCCTTCTTCCACACCAGCACACACACATTTCACACCAAACTACTCATTTTCACCGTCCTTTCATCTTTGTTTCAATCACAGCAAGCAAATTAAATGCGCCCTTTTCGAAATACATCCATCACCTCTCTACTCTTCTCTCCTCAACATTTATTCCTGACATTTCCAAGTACCCATACGATTCATACAATTGCTGAAAATTAGCTGTCGTTTACGGTGATCACGACCATCTCCGAGGCATGCATCAGCATTCCTAGCAAGAGATAGGTGGTAGTGGGCAGCCAACCCAAGTACCACCGCCCCTTAGTCGCCTTCTACGACACGTAGGACATACGATGTGGGCAATTCTTTCTCCCCCACACACAGGGATATGAGTAGTAGGGATGTCTGTAAAGTGTTATCTAGAAGAGGGTGTGTACTTTAATCATGTGTATATGATATGTGGATAAATGGTGTTCAGTAATATGTTGCCTGGAGGATGAGTGTGTAAAGAATATGAACGCAAAAGAGAAAAGTGCACCATTAAAATGGAGTAATTTGCAACACTTCGGAGCATGTGTAATTTCCTCATATATAATAGTATATATATATATATATATATATAGAAGTATATATATATATACACATATATATATATGTTATATATATATATATATATATATATATATATATATATATATATATATATATATATATATATATATATATATATATATATATATATATAGTATATAAATATAGTTATAAGTTGTTATATTATAAGTATAATATATATATATAAATAAATATATTTTTTGAATATATTGTTACTATATAGATTAAGATATATATTTCAAGTTTTAGCCACAATCTATTAAGATAATTGTGTTACCATTACCAGGGTGCGGGACGGAGACCCACGCAATGCACTTACCAACCTTTCTTTTTCCTAACCCTCCGCCCTTCTTAACGAAAGAGAGATTTTTACAATGATTATATACTTGCACTAGTACTGGGATTTTCAAATATATAGGCATAGGGTTGAGAATCATCAATTTTTCTGCCTTTTCATGAGAGTTTGTTCATCATATATTAGCTTCAGCATTGATTGGGGAATACTTTTCACTTGAACTCTAGATATATAGCTGGTATTTCTCATAAAGTTTACTTCGATAGGGTAAACATTTTGGCTTAACTTTCCACCAACTGATATGACGTCATTTGTATCTAGTCGTTTTTCCTGGTGATAGTTTTCAATCATTTGCACTAAATCTGTGTTTCTTCATCACTACTGGACTGTAGGAATTCTTCCAGTGAATCTGTTATTGAATTATTTGTAGAAGGTGTTGGTTCTGTAGACTTCGTTTTTTCCTTTTAATGGTAAGAATTAATAGGATGTCTTGTACTGAGTTTAAACTGCAAGAATAAAGTGACGATTTCAACTTGGTTCCCAATATTATCCGAAAACTTGCCTTATAACGATCTAAGTAAGCTGCAATAGTTTGAAGGTCATTAATTTCACAGAACCAGTATTGCTTTTTCTGTAGCTTTTGATGATATATTTATGAATCATTATTTCTATTTAGATGTTCAATAGCTTTAGTGAGATTCATAGATGAGATTGTAACAGAATGCCAGAGAGGTTGACTAGGCTTAATTATTTAAATAACTAATGTGGCAGATTGTCTCACTTAGGTAGAAGAATTTTACATGAGTTATATATAAAGAGATGAACTGAGGCATCTATTCATTACAGTGAGTGAATATCTAGTTAGGTTGAATGTTTATGGTGAAGACAGCATGAAGAGTAAACATAAATGAATAGAGATGAACTGCTTGTTTTGATTGATTTAGAGCCTTTACTAAATTCTTATCAAACTTCTCGACAGCAACATCGCAACATCCGGCAGGGCAGTATAGCGGATGGATGTGGATCTTTACTGGACATACGGATATGGATGTTAATTGTATCACTAATATATATATATATATATATATATAGTATATATATATATATATATATATATATATATATATATATATATATATATATATATATATATATATATATATATATATATATATATATATATATATATATATATATATATATCTATACATATATATATATATATTTATATATGTTTTAAAATGTTTGAATAGTTACAAACTGATTTTTTAGGAAATTCCAATTTTTTTCTAAGATTTTTATTTATAGTTCGGCAACAATTTATCGTTATCTGGCTCGAAAAATTGAAAAATATAATAACTAAGGCATGTATTTTTTTAATGATCTTAATATTTAGATTAGCACACTCTTTTAAAAAAAACATTTTTGAATGTGGTAAAAGGGTTCACCTATTAGAAATGTATTTTTTTGTATTTAAATAGGCTATTTCAATTATTTTTGAGTAAATATGTAAATTTACCATAACTATAAATAATATTACCATTATTTTTCAAACATTTCATTTTATTATATTTATAAATTTAATATTATTTTAAATTTAATATTATAGCTATTTATAAATTTATTTAATTTATAAATTTATATTTCTAAATTTAATTTAATTTATAAATTTCTAAATTTCTTTATAAATTTATAAATTTCTTTATAAATTTATAAATTTATTTATAAATTTTTAAATTTAACGGTATTTATAAATTTCTAAATATATATTGTGTCCAATTACATAGTTTCGAAAATTTAACCATGAATTGCATAAAGGGAACCTTTATTTTAAAAGTCGAGAGTTCAAAGGTTTAAATGTGCTATAGCATATTTAAAAGTTAGTGAACCTTACCCTATTGTATTTGAACCTTTCCCACAACAAATTTTTGCATCTATTTTTGTAAAAGTTCAAAATAACTATATTTGTAATGCAAGTTTCTTTTTCATATTTTAGCATAGTATTGGTATGGAAATAATGTTTTATTTTATCATTTATTTTTGTTAAAAAAATAAAAAATGGAATTTTGGCAACTTACTATTTTCTTAAAAAAAATAAAAATAAACCTTTCCCCGATGGCCCGTATATATATATATATATATATATATATATATATATATATATATATATATATATATATATATATATATATATATATATATATATATATATATATATATATATATATATATATATATATATATATATATATATATATATATATATATATATATATATATGAAATGAATTGGAATCCCTGAACATCCTTAACTCCAAAAAACTCCCCACCAGAATCCCTCCCCAAGCCAACCAATCCCCCACCTCACCAGACGTCACATTTTGTTCCCCCTCCCTACATCACAGATTAACCTGGGACACACAACCACCGACCTACAATCAGATCATCTCCCTATCCTCATATCTCTGACCTCCCCCACCAAACCCCCAAAAAAGAGACCACCACATTTACCAACTACAAAAAAGCTAACTGGACAGAATTTACTAACCATATTGAATCCCATATAAACCCTACACCAATACATGACATAACAACATTAAACACCTCCATCATTCATTTAAACAACACAATCATCAAATCAGCCAACCTCTACATACCTAAGGGTCACAGAAAATCCTACAATCCCAAACTATCCCCCGAAATCAGTCAACTTATTAAACAAAGAAACTCCCTCCGAAAACTCAGACCATACACCACATTAATCACTAACAAAAAAACAAACCTAAACACCCAAATCTCTAACCTCATAACCACCAACACTACAAATAAGTTTTCTGAATACCTACAACAAAACATCTCGCGCATAGACAATAAGAAAACCTGGCAAGGTTATCAAAAAACTAAACAACTCACAAAACAACCCCCCTCCCTCACACGAATCCCCATCCTTGCCTGACAACTCCCTCCCTTCCTCAAAACAACAAGCAGACAGCCTCGCAAAACACTACGCTAATATCTCCCGTAAACCTACTCTCCACATTAATAGAGTAACAAAAAAACAACTCAAAAAACTTCCCTCAGATCACAACCCCCTTTTACAACCAACATGATATCAGAGACAATCAAAACCATTAAAAATTCACCAGCAACAGGACCAGACTCAATCTCAAACTTCCACCTGAAACACCTAGGAGGAAAAGCAATTCTTCTCATCACAGAAATCTTTAACAAATCCTGGAAACTTAATTATATACCCCCAATCTGGAAACAAGCATTCATTATCCCAAAATTGAAACCTAAAAAAGACCCCAATTCCCCATCCTCCTATCGCCCAATCTCTCTTCTCTCCACCATCAGCAAACTGCTGGAGAAACTAATATTAAAAAAATATCCCCACACATCACCCTCCCAGAATTCCAACATGGATTTAAAGGAAACCATTCAACAACAACAGCCCTCACCTCCCTCACACAACACATAATTAATGGCTTCAACCAATCCCCATCACACAGATCCATACTTACAGCCATCGACATTAACAAAGCCTTTGACACTGTCCCCACATATATCCTTATACAAAAAATTCTTCAATCCCCCCTAGAAAACAATGATAAAAAGTGGCTTTCAAATTTCCTTACCAATAGATATGCCAAAGTCCTCCATAAAAACACCCTCTCACACTCCATCAAACTGCAAAATGGCGTACCACAGGGCGCCATTCTCTCTCCATTCCTCTTCAATCTCTTTACAGCAGATCTGCCCACCCCTACCAACCAATCCACCAAACTAATCACTTACGCAGACGACATCAGTCTCATTTCCCAACATCCACTTGTAAACACAGCCACCCAGCACACCCAAGAATACCTACAATATTAGAAACTTGCTACTAACACAGAATGACAGCTTCCCTTAAACATCCATTACCTCCTAAATCCACTGACTGCCACCAACTCATTCCACCTATATTGCCTATTTGAACAACAACCCCTTCCCCTAAACAAAACTCAAAATATTAGGACTCACTACGACACACACATATGACTTTCTCCCCCCCACATCGACCAAATTACTTCCTCAACCAAACGGAAATTAAAACACTCTCCGAACACTTTCCCAACATGATTTTAGCGACAGAAAACACACCCTAACCACAATCTACAAACAACTCCACAGAACTAATATAAATTATGCCTCCCCCGGCATGGTCTCTAGCACGATTACAATTTGCATCATAAATAAATTGGTAAGTTGATAATAAAACACTGTTCTAAGAATAATCACTGATGTATGAAAACAACTCCCTATCCAGCATTTACATAATATCGTGAGACACACATCCTTTCCCATCCCTACCCATTTGAACATGGTAGGGACACAATTTTTCCAGAAAACACTCAATCCAACCCATCCATGCCACCAAATAC